>JARFXV010001994.1:0-163274 GCA_031761425.1 Cosmopolites sordidus
ATATATATATATATATATATATATATATATATATATATATATATATATATATATATATATTATATAATATATATATATATATATAGTATATATATATATATATATATATATATATAATATATATATAACCAAATACAGTGCAAATTTTTTATTATTTCCACATCCACAACCCAATATAGAAGTGTAATTCTTTCGTAACTTGTTTTCTTTCGAATCAAATTGCACTTGAGAAAAGTTCTATATTAATATTTTTAACGTGGGCCATAAAACTAATAAACAATGTATATTTACTGTCAATTGCCTCCAAAATCCATTTAACGTCATGAAAACAAAACACGGTTTTACTCAACGGGCCGATAAATAATTCAGAAAGGTCGTCGAGTCTCGAGTGCCTCCATAAAACTTCCTTCATGGCGATCGTATATATTATTGCGTCTACGGCTTTTGTTTTTGTAGGAAATTTCGCAGGCCTTCGCGGTCTAACGCGCATTTTGTTTTCGAAATTGTCCAATGGTCCAGTCGACGACGTTTCGAAATAGTTCACGACTTTCGATTGCAATAATTTTATTTCGAACGTTTTGCAGTTTATGCCTGGAAATATAAATACCTGCTTTGCTCATGTCGGTTAAGATCAAATATGAATGTGTGAAATAGTTTAGTGACAGCACTCTAAAGATAAAAATCTATAAAACAGTTATAATACTAGTACGGTAAGGTTGCTTAAGTCGTACCTCCTAAGAAAATAGTACTGCATTGATTAGTACAATTTAAATGAAGCAAAATCTTCGACATCTACTGAATCTTTATTTATTTGCTTTTTAATGAACATTTATAGAAATCAAAAAAATATTTTATCAAAACAGGTGTTTTAACATTTTTTAAAAAAGTACCTTCGGTACGATTAAGGCGCTTGGACGCCTAATTCGTACCACTTCTAACGTTAGTCGTACTTAGAGTAAGACTTCAGTGAAGACATCATAAACTATAAAGAAATATAATTAATAACGAGAGGCAATATTAAAAGATCAACTTACAATATTTTTTATAATCATCACAGTCTCAAAGTCGAACTTAATTACCAAGTAAATTACACATAGAGAAACAAAATTGTATTTTAAAAAAAAATAAAATTACACCTGCAACTTTTATATTTCATAAACTGGTGACTGGTGATGGTGATCATGATTTCTTCGCGATTATCCTTACATTGTTGGCATAACCATGATTATTTGCCTTTGGTTTTTTTATTGTCATTACATGTTTTATGTTCTTTCGGTCTTCCGGAATTTTATAGTTTTCTTTATTCCTTTTTTTATTTTAACTTTTTTTACATCTAGTACAGGCCTCTTTCTCTTAGTTATATTTTCTCTTAGTTACATTTGTACAGAAGCTACGAAATCCTCCTCTTGAATGATTTTTTTGTCACATGGCCATGAACCTGTTGCTTTAAAGGCATTTAGTGCTATATCCATACGAACCGATCTAGAGTACGATTAACCAAGCAGCTCTGAAACGTTATCTTGTTTTCTAATACTGCCAGCATTTGAAAGTAGCCACGAAGATGCCGCTTCATTGTAACTGTTTTTCAACGATTTAAAGAACGATCTGTCCAATGGTTGTAGGCGATATGTTGTGTGAGCAGGAAAAGATAGCATTATTGTACCATATTCGCGAGCCACTTGGATTGCTTCTAAATTTTTGGTATGTATGCTATGGCCATCCAGTAAAAGTATACTTTGTTTTTGGTCACTTTTTTTTTATCTTGTGCATTTAATGAAATGTTGTAACCATTCAGCAAAAAGTTCTGAAGTTATCCATCCATTTTTCGATCACCCAAATGCTGTGTTTGGCGGAGCTCCTTTTTAGGCATCATTGAGTCTGGTGCGCTTAAATATCAACATGGGTAGTATGAATTCGCCTGCTGTATTTATTGCACATATGCCTGTCGTTGTTAGACCCTTTTCTCCGCTTGTGATTGCACCCACTTGGTGTTTGACCAATAACTTTAAAAGGGTTGTAAACGGGGCATAATGCAGTTTCATCCATATTATATATTTGGTAGACAGCAGAATTTCTACATATTTATCAAAAAAATAATTAGCACACTCTTTATTGAACCCTTTACTTCTGGCCATCGACGTTGCTTCTGAAACATGCACGGACAAAATAGGATGATCTTTCATAAATCTGTAATATCACTTTAAGCCGGCTATTTTCTTCTCCTTATTAAAGCGATGAGGTAATTGAAATTTTTCAGCAAGCATCCTAAATTCAATAGTAGTTAATCCAAAGAAACTGGACTCGAAATTTATCAAATGCTGTGCTAAAAATGCTGTGCCTAAATCCAATCTTCCATGCTTGGTGACATATCGTTAGGTTTACCAAATTTTGTTGTTTTATTCAAACCTTTTAAATGTCGTTGCATTGCAATCTTCGGTGTATTATATATTCTACATTTTTCATTAAATCCAATTTCACCGTTCCGATGTTTCAGTAAAACTTCGTCCATATCCTCCTGCTTCCAAGTATTTTACTTTCTCTGTGTCATCTTCATCAGGTGATAAAAAAAAGTTACACTAGTAACTTAGTGAACAAGTGAACGTAGTTACATTAGTAAACAAGTAAATACCTAAATCGTGCCGGTACGATAAAGGAATTATCTATAGGTACGACTTAAACGACAAGGTCTTCAAAGTTTCAAACCAACATCACTAACATCACTGAAAAAATCTACTAAGTGTAAAATTTACTACTGAGTGTGCTTAAAATGACTGCCAGAGAACGATAAAAATAGATGTTAATCCTTCTTTAAAAGGCCTACAAATGAGCCAAAAATTGTAATGAAAACTGCGAAAAAAAATTACTTTTTAATAATTTTTGCATCACGAAGCCGGCCAACCACCTACTCGTTTTAGTTTATTCGTACGTAGTAAATACCTCGATCATGGAAACGATGGAGGAGAGAGTGAGCGAGTATAGGACTGAAAGAAACTAAAAAAATATATTTAGTGCAGTTGCATTTGCAGATAAGACTGTTCCGAGGATGACTGAGAATCGATCAATTTACTTACAACTGTGATGCGTAATTATCATTTTTATAGGATGTTTCCGCAGAGACTCATAGTTCATCACAAAACGTGTTCTTTAGAATACTGCTGAGGTTGGATTAAATTGAATCTTGAATATTTCATTTATTCATCTCCATCTCCTCACTGTAAGCTGTTCACTATTTTCCTAGTGCTTTATTAAAATACATTTTAAATAAAATTGGTTGGAGACTCTTTTTGGATTGTAAAAGTTTTCCCACAAGTTATTCCCGCTCTTTATTCCAGATGCAACTGGATTATAAAGTGATTTAATTGCTGTTATTGAAACATAGTTGACTGGGGATTTCTCTAGTACTTGCCATACTTTATCGATAGGGACTGAATCGTGTGTCTTAGTTAAATTACCAAACGAAAGGTGGAGCTCTAGATTACAGGCGAGAAATTTGATCCAAATAAGATTAATCGGATCTAAATCCTTAACAAGTTCTTAGATTTCTTGTTTTCTTTTTTTTTCTGGAGAGTTTTCTATAGACCAGACTCATCATATTAATAATGCCTGAATGATTGTGGCGTGTATATATATTTTTTTCTTCTGAACACATTCTGAAAACAGCTTAACATTTCTTTACAAATGTAAAGATTGTGACATAATACCAAAAGGTTTACGTTTAAATATACCATATAACACAAACAGAAGCATATATATATATATATATATATATATATATATATATATATATATATATATATATATATATATATATATATATATATATATATTACATAGGGCTGGTTTAGCACTTTTAAGAGTTTGCATTCAACATCACATATACTGACTGACATTGATAATACCTTACAACAAATATACGAAAAAGTAACTGAAGTAGATTTTAATCACATTTATAATAGTGCCTATTCCAGTTACATATATCACTTCAATATCCAAAAAAATACTCACATTAAGAAATTTAAAAATCTTATTATTGAAAAATATGGAACAAATACAAAACACATTAATACACATACAGACAAAAATTTCATTAATAAAACTGTAGTTAACCTTTTAAGTAAAATATTATCTGATTCTGAGAAGTATGTACTTTCCAAAGGACTAAATTTTAGTGTTACATCGAAAGATGTTCCTAAATTACACCTTATTTTGGCAGTAGAGCGTGTTGCTCAAAAATTACCTTTGGAAAGTGCAAATGAATACAGGACCAGATTAAAACTTATCTTAGAAAAACAATTTAAAATTAAATCAAATTTGTACCATGAGGAAAGGTTAGCTATAGATAAATTAAAAAAGACACATCTATTAAAATATTGCCATCAGACAAAGGTAACGCCACAGTTTTTCAGGACATTACATAATATAATAACAAAATTAAAACTTTAATTGATGAGGGAAATTACACTAAAATACATACAGATCCAACATTGAAAATAGAGAGAAATTACAATACATTATATAAACACAAACGTGAAATTACAGATTTAGAAAGATCACAACTTACACCAGATTATAATAAACCACCTCATTTCTATGGTCTACCAAATATACACAAAACTAATATACCACGTCGTCGTAATATACCACTTCGTTAATAGTATAGATTCCTCATGTTATAAACTAGCAAAATTTTTAATAAAAATTTTAAATCCACTTTCGAGTAGAACAAATTCATATATTAAAAATACCTTACCATACATACTTACCAAATTACAAACCAAAATTTAACGGTTAGTTTTGGCGTGGTGAGTTTATTTACTAATGTACCATTTGATAAATCACTTTTAATAATTATAAAAAGATTAGAACATGCCACAAAATTAAAAGACCGCCCTAAACTAAACATAAATACAATTTTCGCATTATTAACTCTGTGCTTAAAAACCACATATTTTCAATTAGAAAATGATTATTATCAACAAAATTTCGGAATGGCAATGGGTTCTTCTCTTCCTCCTTTGATGAGTAACATCTTTATGGAGGAACTCGAGAATGACGTATTAAATAAATCTCTTTAAAAGCCAATAATATGGCTTAGATATGTTGATGATATTTTTGCTATATAGCAACATAGCATTGACGATATAAATTCTCGAGAGCCAACAATTAAGTTTACTTTAGAGATGGAGAAGGATGGCAATTTATTAATTGCCATTCCTCGACACTTTAATATTAAAACAAAACAACACATTTCTTTTCCAATCACTCAAAATCGATCAAAATAGGAGTTATTAAAAGTTTATTTGACAGAGCAAAACTTGTTTGTACCGACAGTGATACATTACAAAAAGAAACAAATCACATAAAAGACATTGTAATAAAAAACAATTACCCAAAAAAATGTATAGATAAATCGTTTAAAACTTTTGATACCAGACAAAACAGACAATTTATTAATAACAATAATAATAACTTAAAATAGTGGGAAATAAATACAACATAAGAACGACATTTAAAACAAAAAATATTCTTAGATCTCTATTAACAAAAACTAAACCAAACAACACACACCAAAATACCAAAAATGTGGTTTATAAAATTCCCTGTGAATATGGCAAATTCTATATAGGTGAGACATCTAGACCGTTAGATGTTAGAATAAAAGAGAAAAAACCTTCTTAGAAAGGGCGATTTTAATAAATCTAGAATTGGTCAACACGCATGGGAATTTAAATTCAATATGGTTCCCGATTCTAAAGAATACAATTAAAAACATTTGAGAATTTCAGTAAACAATTGCAATCATACGGTAAACCTCACCTATATATATTTTTTTGGTAGTATCTCACTGTCGTTAAAAAGTAATCGTCAATGTAAGTATCATTGACATACACAAAAAAATATCTTTTCATAGTTTATAGAAATTAATATACTTTATTTTTAGGTTCGTTTTGAAAACGGGAGAATACTTCTTGGAGCGTTAACGTTAAAAGTTTGTATATTTTTTTAGAACATTTTTATATTTTTAAAATTTTGTTCGTTAGGCAAATTTATTACAAAAAATAATCATCGAGAAATTTGTCGCCGTTTCGTTTTTTGTTTTTACCCAGTGATTTTTTATTTACATAAGAACACATATTTTGATATTTTTTGAGTTTTAGATCGTGGCGAAAAACCAAATAAAAAAAAATCATCATATTAATAGTTGAAACAGCGACAGTATACCCATAACGTGTATTCGTTCTTAGATGTCGCTGATTGTTGAATGAAGATTCAACCAATTAACCTGTTCTATTTGGCTTACCGTGTATATTTGATTCACCTAAATCCATGTATCCAAAGTCAGATTGATTTTACACGTCGAAATATTTATACAAACAAAAATACAATGTCATTTTAATTACAACATTCGGATAAGCTGTAACTATCTGGAAAATCTACATTTCCGGTACAGTAGGCATATTGACGTTTAATCCGCGTAGGTGTTCGTCAATATATTTTGAAATATATTTATCGATCTGCACTCTTGTAATTTACATAATTCCGACGACAATAAATAGTCCGGCTAATTTCAAATGTGGTTATATTCATTGTCGAATAAATCTATAGATATATATGTAGTATATGGTGAAAAAGCCATTCAAATCGTCAATTGACCCGGATGCGGTTGGCAGAGCGGACTACCCGGAAAAAAATAAAATAGTACGTAGATCTACGTTCAGTAGACCTACATACGACCTACATACATAAGTAGATTTCCGCAGATGTAGGTAAATCTACTAATATCTGTATATATCTATTGATATATGAATCATATTGTTGTATTCTCCGTCCGTTAATTTAGTTTCTTTGTTTCCGATTATGCGGAGATCTCTGTACATATTTTGTGATTTGCGTATATCTAGATTGATCTTCATACATCTCGTTTGATCTAAAAAAATCATTTTATCGACGGAGATGCACGAAGATCAATGCTGATCAAAGTAGATGTAACTGCACCAAAAAATACATCTCATTAGATCTAAGTAGATCTGTGTAGATGTATTTTTTTTCCGGGTATTGACCGTTTTCAAAAGAACTTTTTTTATTCCCTTGATTATACTTGCACTAGTCAAAAATGCAATTTTGTGCTAGTGCGTGTGTTAACTGACTTTTATATCGTGTGTCCCAGCCAAATGGAATAAATTCGCTAATAAATAAATGGAGGCGTGTTCGAAAAAACGCTCGAACAAATCGATTAATATTTTTAGATGCGTATTTTTTTCAACAAATTTTTTTATACAGGGTGTGTCATGTAACAGTGGCCAATACCAACTTTCTTATTTTAAATACAACACCCTGTATATTATTTAATTTTTGGATTCTTCAGGAAATTCTAGACATATTTTATGTAAAATATCCTAGACTTATCTTCAACTGTTTCGGAAATATTAAGTGTTTTCAGATTTATTGCAAAAATTAACTGATTTTTTTGATTTTTTTTTGAAAATTATTTGATTACAGAAATTCGCTACAACACACAATAGAAAGATGGTATGGAAATGAATCACACACGTCAAAGAAAACTAATTTAAAAGGCACGCTGATTTTTTTTACATTTCATACAACAAATACCTACCTTTGAAAACCTAATTTTTTATCTTTGCCTATTTGCTGATAATGTTCGAAGAATTACTTAATATTTCCGAAACAGTTGAAGATAAGTCTAGGATATTTTACATAAAATATGTCTAAAATTTCCTGAAGAATCCAAAAATTAAATAATATACAGGGTGTTGTATTTAAAATAAGAAAGTTGGAATTGGCCACTGTTACATGACACACCCTGTATAAAAAATTTTGTTGAAAAAAATGCGCATCTAAAAATACCAATCGACGTGTTCGAGCGTTTTTTCGAACACCCCCCATTTATTTATTAACGAATTTTTTCCATTTGGCTGGGACACACGGTATAATGGGCATTTTGGTTAATAATGTCGATGCTAAGAGATGGCTTTACTAATATATTTGTTGGTATTGACTATGACGATGATGATATATACAACCACACAGCGGTGAGGTTTTCAGCCTTCGCAGTCTTATGGCATAAACCTCCTCAGGCTTTAAAATTTCTTGTCTTTGGTGATTTTCTAAAATGTATGTAGCATGTGACCTTAAATATCTGTGTAAACTCGCAACTTCTCTGGCTTTTAAAAGATATCGAAAATCACGTTTGTTCTCTAGATCTTCAATTTCTCTACATGTTGCAGCAGTCTATTGATTTACTGATTCTTAACGTCGCATATTTAGTCTTTAATTTCTCTCCCTTTGTTTTCGAGTTCCTCTCTGATATTAATTTTGACTTTCACTTTATATCTCATCCAATCTTGTGTTTAGTTCTGGCAACAATTGCAACTGCTGGAAGACCACTATACATTGTACATGCAACTATTAATACTATTTTTTTAATAGTTACCATATGTAATAGTTGCCAGCTCTGGCCTTCCTTTATGGAAATTTATATATTTTATTACCATGTCTATGTTAAGTTTATTTAAATCAAGACTTTTATTAGTGTTGTCTAGAGTGTGATGAATGACTCTTAGAATTCTAGAAAATGATTGATGATACTTAGCTAAACAGCAAGTTATAGAAGCAATCATCTTTATTCACCTGGTTTGACATCCGCGAAGATTCCTTCAATTCTTTAACATAATCTGACGATTCAGAATTGTGTAATGCTTTGAAGTATTACGATAGCTGGCGACTACATAAAGAGTAGGCCAATTTCTGTATAAAAGATCGCTTCTCAAAAATATACTCGCTGTCGATCTCTTCACGGGATTACAATGCTGGTTATTGAAACTTTTCCATCCAGAGCACAACTACAGAGACCTTGAGTGAATTAAATGAAAAGGGCAAGAAAATTAATTCTGTCTTAAACCAGAGAGCGATTGACTGCGGAATGCGAAAAATGAAGAGGTTGTGGAGGTAGGTAAGGGCTTTTGTAAGAGACGATCCGAATTCGTTGACAAAAAATGCGAAATTATTAGTGGAAAAATGGAAAAATTAATAGTCCACCCAGTATAAGCTTAAACAGAGAAATATCTGAATACAGTAACCTAAACTTCATCCTTTATATTACATTAGTATAATACGTTTTTAGGCATACTCTATATGTAGGAATAGATTAAGACAAAATTGCTTTTTTATCCAAAGATCATATTTTCTGATATGACTCTGAGATCCTATTATACCGCAGAGGAGCTTTTAAATTTTCCTACAGTGTGTTTCTGTAGAAAAAACCTCTAGATTCGATTTTTTGCCTAAAACCTGCTCGTATTATTCGCAATAAAAACTTTATCCCAATAATCTCAATTACTTAAGGGAGATAAAGGTAAAATATTTAGATGTGGGAAAAAAATTGTTATTTATTTGAAATTAAATTGTAAATTTTGAAAAAAAAAGATGTATTGTAAAATGTATTATATTTTGAATATCATTTCTGTATGGATCTATTTATTTGAGTCTAGTCAACGCTCTTAGCTTTGTTTCGTGACTGAACTAGCTTAATCTAGGGTCTAAACTACGATCATCAGCTAATCATTAGTTAAACATTAAATGACCCCGACAAGCGTTTTCCTAGGATTATGAAACGTAGGATCTAGGTATAGCTCCTACAAAATAAAAACAGTTGCACGTCATTAAACATGTGATCAATATTTTGACTGCCCTGTTCCCAGATTGCGATTAAACATCATAACCTTGTTTTAGAGAATCATTTTTACAATTTAATAACAATAATTTAATGACAATTAAAAAAATCAACTATAAATTAAATGCAAATTACAAAGTAACTGACAAAATTATAATAAACGTTGAAGACTTGCAAGTGTCGTCGATTTAGTACCTCTAGATAGATTCAGCACTTGTAAAATGCTTCGTTCAAAAACCATCGACAACATGTTTTAATATTTAAATCATTATTAAAATAAAAAGATTATATAATTACCAATGACATATATTGACATATAATGTACAAAAATACTAATCAGAAACAACAATGAAATATCTGCATGCAGTTATCTTCATTAGTCAGAATCTGAAAAGTACTGGTTGGAATCACTGCTATCATCTGCAGTATTTATAATTACCGGTAGAACTTCTTTTCGATCAAGTATATGCTCTCTGTTATACCATTTAATTATTTCATTTTCGGTATGCTTGATCGTATTCTTCCACATCTCAGGAGTAACAGTGTGAAGTATCTCATGCCACATTTTTATATAGTCTGGCTGTATATTACCATTTCTACCCATGTGTTTATTATAGTAATTTTTTGCAATTCCACATATATATTCAACGCGTCCAATGCGATGTAAAACTGAGCAAGGAATATGATATTTCAAGATTACTCCAGATATCATCCAGCTACCTTCCAGAAATCACATACTTTTTATGAACCATATCGTAAACGGCAGGCATTAGAGAAGTGCGAAAGTATTTACCACTTTTGAAGCGGTACCTGCAAGGGCTGGATAGATCTGCAAAATTGAGACGTTTAAAAGTAGCCCCTTCAACGAATGATTAAGGCATCATATCAACCAAAATTATATACATCAAAGTTTTGTCGATTCATCAAGATATGGTGTGATCATCGGGCCACATCTGGGACGATTTCAGTAAGTCACGGTCATCAGTAAGGGATGGTTGAAAAGCATTCGATTTGTTTTCAAAACTACTTTTCTTTTTCGAAAACGACGCTTTTTCCCTATCGGTATGATGATCATGTACCCTTTTAAGGTACTGACTAGTCTGTTCTTGATGGTGGGTAGATAAGTGATTTTTAAGACCAAAAACAGTTTGCAGCTTTGGCTTCTCACTACCCAATGAGCATTGTTTTTCGCAAATTTTACATTTCACCTTGGATTTTTCATTGTCTAATTTTTCGAAGAACTCCTATATAGGACTTTTTTTATTTGACATTGTGATCTGCAAGAAATAAATGACGAATTATTAATCATTATTATAGTCATTATTTTTTTTTATTTCATTATTACTATTACTGATAAGTTTGATATATGTATGGCGAAACGAAAAAATGCGAACATTTGCCTGATACAAAATAATAATAACAATAACATTGCGTTAAACATATCATTAGCATTAAAACAAATTGTTGATCTACCAACCTTACTATAGCATTTGAAAGATTAAGAGAAAAGTAAAGTAAATCCCATCGAAATTAATGTAAATCTCAAAAATCGATAAGAAGACTAACCCCTGAACTGTGACACGTTGAAATTTGCACATCCTGTATATATGAGTACCCCAGTTTAATATGCATGTTACTTACGAATCCGGTTCACTATCCTTTCAACGGTATTCCGTCGAAAACTGATTAATTAAATCGAAAATAAATTATTGGAACGGCTCTGGTCCCGAAATCGTATTGATCTTTATACTACATTAATATTTCATTGATTAAGACAAATGTTTCCGATTAATCTTTAGGTAGAAAATTAAATATTATTTCCAAGTAGATTTCCGTAATCTGATGATTAATTGTTCATATTGGTCAATAAACACTTTGGTTCATATAGCAACAAATGGGAATATTTCTTATTCTACATTAATTTTATCAGAATGTTTTTTCTTTCCCTTGACATTTCGTAAAAATGTTCCAAAAGCTCAATAAAAAATTCCAAAGCTGCTTTAAAGTCTTAAGGAGGAGGTTTATTAATAGATATTTTATCAATGACCTACGATTAAATGTGAGTTAAATGAGCAAGCCAAATTATGAGATTCGGAAAAAGAGGGCCAACTTTAGGTCAAAAGATGTAGATTCTCCACGAAATGATTTCTGTGCTTTTCTCTGCAATATACCTTAAGCTGGTTCCATAAAGCATAATTCTGATCCTCTAACCATTTTATCCATGACTTCATGCTATTAAAGAGGTATTAATACTTAAACTTAAACCTGCTTCTTTCATATTGGTAGCTCGTTTCTTTTTCAATTCAGACAACTGTCTGGCGCGATGATGCATTTAGGACTTTTAATAAAATCAGAATACTACTTAGTTTAGTAGCAAACGAAAATTATATAAGAACCTCATAAAAACAAAATTTTTCAAATCATTCACTTAACTACATTTTTTTTTATAGTGAGAGTTTATAGTGAGAATCGTCGATCTCCTCAAAATAACCATCAACTCCAGACTCCACCACTGCACTGTTGGCAAATCTTTTACCACCGAACTATTTTTTCAAGTTTGGAAATAAAAAATATTCCAAGGGGGTTAATTCCAATGAATGAGGTGCGTGAGGAAGCAATTCGAACTTTAACTTATTGATTTTGGCCATCGCGATAACGGATGTGTGAACTGGTGAATTGTCTTAATGAACCAAAACTTTTTTTTTGCTAAATGCAGCTGTTTTTTCTTTGATTTCATCACTTAAACGATGCAATATGTTTGCATAATACTCGCCATTGATTTTTTTTCCTTCCTGAAAATTATCGATGAAAATTATCCCCTGACGCCATGACCTTCACTGCAAACGGAACTATCTTCACCTTCTTTGGAACTGATTCTCCCCTTTCAGTTCATTGTTTTGACTGTTCCTTCATCTCCATTCCATTCATCTCCATTGTCCAAATTTTCAGTCAATATACGATGCCCAGCACTTTCTGAAATGCCTACCATATCTGCTAGCTCGCGCACTTTCAGTCGACAGTCTTCTAATTTCACCATTTCTTGCGTGGTCATCACTACGATGTTCATAGCGGCAGCTCGTACGGTCTCGTTTCAACCCCGCCGCCCAATATTTTACTGTCGTAAACAAAGGAGTAGATGGATCGAAGAGAAAGATGGATGGATGGATAGAAATGAGTTTGGATTCCTCCAGGGGAGAATTTAGGTCCGCTTCCATATTGGTTGAACTGATGCCTTTCAAATCGAAGTATTGTATCACATAACGATGACCAATTTTTTCCATGTTTATTAATTCACTGACAGCGTTCACTATTAATGACTTCCAAACCTGTAAAACATTTTATTTTGATTTCATACATATTTACTTATTATCACGTTCAATATACACCCCTTCTCTATCCTTACACCGCTCCATGCGAATCTTCCATTATTCGAAGCAATGCTGGAAATCTTATTCTGTCAGCTCCTTCAGAACGCGTGCTGCTTTCTCTTTCACAGCTTCAACGGACTCAAATATTGTTCATTTTAATGCAGGTTTAATTTTAGGAAACATATAGAAGTCTCACGGCGCAAGATTCCACGAATAAGGCGGATGGTTTAACACTGAGATGATGTAATTGGCAGAATTGTCTTGGTGGAGAACACATGACTTGTCCTTCCACAATTCAGGTCGTTTTTTTCCTTATTCTTTTACGGAGTTCAGCAAGAACGTGAAAGTAGTAATGTTGATTAATAGTTTGAACATCAGGGACCCCTATGAAGGTACAGAATACAATAAATATCGAAAAAAAAACAATAATTATTGCTTGAAAACACTTAGACGAAAACGAATCTTGAAAATGCTTAAACCACTCAACAACACGTGCACGCAACAAAATTTCATTGCCATACACTTCCTTCAATAAATTATAAGTTTCAGTAGCGGTTTTTCCGAGTTTCAAAGCGAAATTTCACAACAATTCGTTGCTCTATTGTTACACATAACATTTTGCAAAATGCAAAACTAAAAACAACAACTCTAATGCGAACGAAGACTATGGTTATACGGATTTGTTTACAGAAGCGAGAGATACTGCATTCGAAAGAGAAGGCTCTAAACAACTGGTGGTCGCTGGGATTTGGCGTGTGCGTACTTCTTTAGCAGCGTCAGGATCGTTATTTAATAGCCACACCAAGTTTATGTACATATACATACATATATATATATATATATATATATATATATATATATATATATATATATATATATATATATATATATATATATATAATATATCATATTTATTTGTGATATGATAACTATGTTTGTGCCACCCTGTATTACTAGAAAACTACTAAAATTGAACAGTCACATCAAAGAGATGCAATTTTTGTCAGTACATTTTCTAATTAAAATATGTTCATCGTCCAAATCATTTATGATCTGACTGACAAAATATGAAAGACTTAAGTGGATATTTTCACATAAATAACACTTTTCATAAAGTATAAAGTATCCAATCACTTAAAATGGCAGAAGTGGAGCATAAATTCTTCTTAAGCTCCTCACAACAGATTATAATTATATTGTTCGGATAGGACGTCTAAATTCAAACTTTATCATATTGGATGCCTGGCTGAGCAGCCACAAAGAACGGAAGGCATCGAAATTGAGGTATTTCGCTTTGTACAAAATCCGATACTAGCCTCATAGTCTTTCTGTCTGATGTAATAGAGATTATTTAATTACCTCGGCTTTTATCTCGTCGTCATTTTATGTTTGTTGCGTTGTGCATTGACGCTAATTAGGATTCAAAAACGGTGATTCTGTTTTTTACACAGCCTGTCCAACGGAAAAACTTTTGATATGAGTCGGTATATAATACATTTTATTCTCTTTATTTAAAATAAAATTTGATACAGTTCAATGTTGGAAGCTCGTAAATAATTTTTAGTAGTAAATCTATTTTAAGACACTTTTAAATCGTGTTAGTAATCACTAGTTTCAATTTTCCAAACAAGAACTTAATGAAGCCTTATAAGGTGAATATGGGAGATGGTCTAACATAACTATACCTTTTCTCACATAAGAAATTGAGTAAAATCTTGCTTGTGTACTTCGGTGAATTATAGTGTAGTAAAAAAAATTGTAAGAATTTTTCTTGAAAATTCGCTGTTCTGTGTTATCTCCTCGTTCAATATTACCTCCTAATTTATTTGTTCTCTACTCTGCCCATCGCAAAATTTTCCGCAATCTTTATTATCACTCTGCAAGGATCTCTAACTTTTCATATCCCCCTTGGTCTTAATCTTTCCCGTCTTCTCCTCCCTGTGGCTTGCATACTACTATCATATTAATAATTTCTTTGTTGCCCAGTCCATTAAACATTATGTTTTTTACAATATCCTCATCTATGGCTTCTCCTAGATTTTTCGGGTTGTTTTTTACCCCTATTTACAAGTTTATTCTTGGCCTTTTTTATACTTACAATTATTCTCATTATCTTTATATCAAACATGCGATTATAGTATAAGCTCTCTGGCAATTTTTGAGGTAGTTTAGTCCATTTTTAGATATCTCCGCAATTGTTGAAGTGTTTCGTGGAAAGCGCGTGAGACATCGCCTAAAACAAGTCCTAGTTTGGTGAGTACGGTGGGTGGAGCAGGCGTTCTCAGCCAAGTGCAGAAATGGTGTCTCCGCTTTCCTGTGCGTGATTGGGCGTTGTCGTATTGCAAAATCACTTTTCTGTATCTTTTCGCCCATTTTGGTCGCTTGTCGATCAATGTATGATTCAAATAGATTATTTTCTGACGATAGCAAACTGTATTAACTGTTTCACCCTTCTGATCCCACCAAATGAACAGCATTGTCTTCTTTTCAAAGCGATTAAGTCTTGCGGTTGATGTTGTCCTGGGTGAATCCAAGGGTTTCTGCTTTTTGAGTTCTAGGATTATATCAATTTTTCGTCTCCAGTCACACTCCGATTCAAAAAATTGTTTCTTTCATGCTGAAACATCAAAATTTCGCACACCGTTTTTCGCTTTGCCTCTCGCTCTGTCTGTCATTCAGTTGAAGTGGCACCCATTTTTTTCCTATGGCATGCAGGTGATCACAAATGTTCGGCGACCAACATTTAACTTCTTTGCCTTTTGTTGTTAAGTTTGCATATCGTCTTCTTCCAATAATTCAATTTTTTTCGGTTGACCTGGGCGTTATCTGTATTTCAAATCAAAAGCACCTGTTTTGAATCGTCTAAACCAGGGGTCTCCAAATTCTCCAGCCTTAGGACAGTAAGTTTCAAGGGCCAAAACCGTTTTAATTGTTCTACCATCATCGATAATTTCTAAACTAGTCGCCGGGTACGCACTCTAAACAAGCATATGCTTGCTAAATTCGCTAGTTCAATTATTATTTTGTATTGTTATGACCGTGACACTTGACGAAATCTGGTGGTCAAAAACGGAAATAGGTAATGATAGTACCCTCTATAGCTAACAGATGGAGCTTGTACTACTTTCGAAAGCGTAGTGGCAATTAAACTTTCGTGAATAACCTCGTTGGTACGAGAAAGTTCTGGTGTATTCCACTCACTTCGAGATGACAGTAACTGAAGTATAGAAAGTTAGCTGCGCGACCCCGAATCAGTCTGCCTAGGAAAGATGAAGGATGTGAAACTGTCTGTTGTGGAATAAAGTCGTGCCTAACCCCGTTTAAGACATCTTCGAATAGACCAACGCCCATACGTAACAGTATTTTCATTTGACTTGTTTTTTTTTAATGTGATTTACTAGCATGGGACAGTGAATGCAGAACATTCAAAGATCATAGATCTTTCAATATTTCATGATTGAGTCCAGTAATAAGGTGCTATGTTTGATTTGCAATGAAACAATAGTCGTTTTCAAAGAATATTTAACGTCATTATGACAAGAAACATTTTCAACATTTCTCAAAATATACAGGAAGTTTGCGGACAGAAAAAATTGAAGCTACGAAGCGCGGATTGAAATCGCAGCAATCTTTGTTTCCGCAAGTCGTTACTGAACAAGAGGCTGCAAATCGTGCAATATTTCGTGTGGCTCTTAAAATCGCAAAGAATGCGTAATTGCAGAAGCCTAAGAAATGTATCCCGAAAAGATAAATTTGTTGATGTGTATTGTACAAGACATCGCAGAAAATCATCTCAACTGTCTGACAAAAATGAGTGGTTTTCTCTGGCCTTGGATGAGTCAACAGATGTGTCAGATACTGTTCAGGTGTTGATTTTTATTCGAGGACTATATAAAAGTTATGAAGTGTATGAAGAACTTCTTGATATTGATGGTATTCATGGCACGACTACTGGGGAAGATATTTTAAGGGAGTTGAAAATGCCATTAATAAGAAGAACCTTCGATGGAAAAATTGAAACCTATTACAACTGATGGAGGTAAAAAAATTGTTTTTTTGCCTCCATCCTTACATTTGCTATTCATCCTTACATTAACAATGTAAAACCATTAGTTTTACATTGTGTCTTTCATCAACAGTCCTTGTGTGGAAAATGTCTGGATATGTCTAAAGTTCTAAAACCAGTCATATCAGTTGTTAATTTCATCAGATCTACTGGGCTGAATCACTGACAGTTCCACGAGTTTATTGAAGATATTGGAGAAAATTACTAACCATATCGTACTGTCGTACGCTGGCTTCGTTGCGGAAAAGTCGATCAGCGCATTTTTGAACTTCGAGCAGAGATAGAAATTTTTGTGAATGAATTACAAAGAGGCCCTCTTACCGAATTACAAAATAGCGAATGGCTGTGGAAGTTAGCATTCTATGTCGATTTGACGAAACAGTTGAAAACCACCAACTAATATCAAATCGTTCCGGTAGAAAACAATACTGTTTCAGTAATGTCTGAATGATTGTGGCGTGTTCATATATTTTTTTCCTTTATTTGGGTTTTTCGCCACTATCTAAAACTCAAAAAATATCAAAAATACCTATTCTTATTTAAAGAAAGAATCACTGGGTAAAAGCAAAAAACCAAACGGAGACAAATTTCTCAGTGATTCTTTTTTGTAATAAATTTGCCTAACGAACAAAATTTTAAAGATATAAAAATGTTATAAAAAATTTTACAAACTTTTAACGTTAACGTTTCGGAAGGTACTCTCCCCCCGTTTTCAAAACTAAAGTAAAAAATAAATTATATTAATTTGTAATATATAAAGTAACGAGTGAAAATAAATATATTTTTTTGTGTATGTCAAGGATACTTACATTGACAACAATAGATTTTCATGACAGTGACATAATACCAAAAAATATATATAGGTAATGTTTACTGTGTGATTGTTTGTTGTACTGGTTGTGTATTCAAATATTTAAATGTGTTTAATTGTATTCTTAAGAATCGGGAACCATATTGAATTTAAATCTACCGAAGGCATAGCAATACAGTTATTTTTATTTAAATTAATTATAGCGGTTTCTTTTAATCTTCTTTATTTTGTTACCGATTCTTTTAATACCGTTTTGGAATTATTCCAATTGATTTTATGACCCGAATCCCATGCGTTTATGCTCTTTTACTCTAACATCTAACGGTCTAGATGTCTCACCTATATAGAATTTGCCACATTCGCAGGGAATTTTATAAACCACATTTTTAGTATTTTGTTGTATATTGTTTGGTTTAGTCTTTGTTAATAGAGATCTAAGAGTATTTTTTGTTTTAAATGTCGTTCTTATGTTGTATTTATTTCCTACTCTTTTAATTGTGTCAGAAATACCGCGGATATAAGGGATTGTGAGGTTAATTGTTTGAGAGTTATTATTATTGTTATTAATAACTTGTCTGTTTTGTCTAGTATCAACATTTTTACGCGATTTATCTATAAATTTTTTTGGGTAATTGTTTTTATTAATATGTCTTTTATGTGATTTGTTTCTTTTTGTAGTGTCGGTACAAACAAGTTTTGCTCTGTCATATTAACTTTTAATTACTCCTATTTTGACCGATTTTGAATGATTTGAAAAGAAATTGAGATACCTATCTGTGTTTGTCGGTTTTCTGTAAACTGTAGTTTTTAATGTGTTGTTTTGTTTTATTATTAAAGTGTCGAGGAATGGCAATTTGTTCTCCTTCTCCATCTCTAAAGTAAACTTAATTGTAGGCTCTCGAGAATATATATCTTTTTTATTAAAAGCCATATAGCAAAAATATCATCAACATACCTAAACCATATTAATAGCTTTTTAAGAGATTTATTTAATATGTTATTCTCGAGTTCCTCCATAAAGATATTACTCATCAAAGGAGAAATGGAAGAACCCATTGCCATTCCGAAAGTTTGTTGATAATAATCATTTTCTAATTGAAAATATGTGGTTTTTAAGCACAGAGTTAATAATTCCAAAATTGTATATATGTTTAGTTTAGTGCGGTCTTTTAATGTTGTGTCATGTTCTAATCTCTTTCTAACTATTAAAAGTGATTTATCAACTGGTACCTTAGTAAATAAACTCACCACGTCAAAACTAACCATTAAATTTTGGTTTGTAATTTTAATGTTCGAAATTTTATTTAAAAAATCTGAAGTATTTTTAATATATGAATTTGTTCTACCCGAAAGTGGATTTAAAATGTATAATAAAAATGTTGCTAGTTTATAACGTGGGGAATCTATACTACTAACTATAGAGCGAAGTGGTACATTAGTTTTGTGTATTTTTGGTAGACCATAGAAATGAGGTGGTTTACTATAATGTGGTGTAAGTTGTTATTGTGGTCAATGTAAGTATCGTTGACATATACAAAAAAATATATTTACTTTCACTCGTTACTTTATATATTACAAATTAATATAGTTTAGTTTTGAAAACGGGTGAGAGTACCGTCCAAAACGTTAACGTTAAAAGTTTGTAAAATTTTTTATAACATTTTTACATCTTTAAAATTTTGTTCGTTAGGCAAATTTATTACAAAAAAGAATCACTGAGAAATTTGTCTCCGTTTGGTTTTTTGTTTTTACCCAGTGATTCATTCTTTAAATAAGAACAGGTATTTTTGATATTTTTTGAGTTTTAGATAGTGACGAAAAACACAAATAAAGGAAAAAAAAAACTGTTTTAATCACAATTACTGAAAAAATGTTTCACACATTTTAAAACATCTGAAATATTCAGCCACACTACTGAGACTGAGTTTCCCGTGGATTTTGCAATCGATGCTTTGAGTGCATTGAAGATAAATTTTAATATTCGTTCCCCAGACTTTGATGTCATTGCGAATGAAATTAAGATTTTTCAAAATCCTTTTGATACTGATATTGAAACCCTAGCCCCGGAACTTCAAATGGAAATTATTTATTTAGTGATATAAGTGATAGTGATTTATAAGTGTTCCACTGGTACAATTTGGTAGTTTGTATACATTTGTTCGTGGACTGTATTACACAAAATAAATTACACAAAAAATGTTTACGATCTCTTTATTTTGGTTCGAGCGCCATTTAAAAAAATAAGAATTATAAACCACTACACCTGGTAAATAATTAAAAATCTAAAATGTCACCTGAACAATATCGCTTCCTTGCCAAATTTTGTTTGACTACCTTGTGAACTTATTCTATCGTTCAATGATAGCTCCTAAATACGATCTGGTAACCTGGGATTATTTTTTGTTTAAATTTGTATTGGATATTTTCCACAGAATTGATAAACGAAATACTCATTCCACTGCTTTTCCAATTTTGTGTTTCTAAATTATGTCTACAATCTTCCACTGACCAGAAATTATGATAATCTAAAAATATGTTAATCCAATCAAGTCAAAATCAAATAAACATAATTAATGATCCCGTTGTTTTTCTGTTGCAGGTTCAACCTAAGAACAATGTCTCTTTCGTGTCAAACCACCAGATCCACAACTTACCCGAAACCACACTTCCGCTCAGAAATCAATGACATAACGATTAATCTATCTTCTGATCGAAACAAACTGTAGTATAAAAATCCACCTGAATAAGAAGATTTCGTAAATGTAATGCGAAATATACTAAATGAATCCGCTTGCGCAGCGGTGTTGGAAAATGTTGACTGGTTGGAGCCGAACGCTCTAATACGGCTAACTATTTTGTTGCTTATCGACGTCATGGTCATAGTGGGTAACTGTTTGGTGATTGCGGCAGTTCTGTGCTCTTCCAAATTACAGTTGGCAGTGACGAATATTTTTATCGCATCACTGGCGGTGGCCGACTTGATGGTGGGAGTAGCAGTGTTACCATTCTCTTCAGTTTGGGAAGTGTTCAAGGTAAGCGTTTTAATTTTAATACCATTTCTATCATTTTTCGTTTTAGATTTTGGAAATAAGTTTTTATGTCATATATAAGTATTATATTGTTTATATACAAATGATTATATTGCGATTTGAACTTTTTGGCCCGATAAATAAGCATTCCTTCTTCAGTATTAAAGTGCGAAACATTCAGTCGAAACCTTAAAAACACAAATAATTTTATTATACTCTACAATATTATATTTAAACATATTTTTAATACATATAGTTTTTCTGTGATATTTTTTATAAAACACCGTATAAATTCAATATTTTTACAAACATTTCCATAACAGTATTTTTCTGTCGCAGTCCAACGACTGCGGCCAATTGTCATTTAATGCAAACAGTCATCTGGTTTCCACACAACGGATATCACGGGCTATTGACGAACGTCGGAATTAGATCGATGAGTACAATATAAGTACGAGAAACAACGGCCATAGAATCATTCAGATCAAATGTCAATAAAGCATTTATCTTTATAGATGAATATGTATATATTGGTGAAATTCCACCAGATAAATATTTTCCTTCAATTGTTTTGTTTTTCTCTTAATTTTTATTTACCTTCAGCTAGAGCCGTCATTATTACTGCAATGGAAGACGTTTCGATTTTATATTATGGCATTCTAGATGTGAGTCTATGAATTTATATATATATATATATATATATATATATATATATATATATATATATATATATATATATATATATATAACCTGTCTAATAAATGCTGCATTTCGCTTGAAACACGTACTGAATGTCTGGAAAATGGCTGAAGTAAGCATGATCCCCCCAAAATAAACATCTCCAAATGCGGTATCATGAGAGGTGAATCAGATAGACCAATCTCGTGTCTCTGTGTCAAAGTTATTTGAAAAATTGTTCCTGAAGAGACTAAAATCTATCATTGAAAACAATAACTTAAGTTGGATCAGTTTGGATTTCGGGAAAAACACTCAAGTGTTGATTAAGTACACAGAATAACAAAAATAATCGAAAAAGTATATAAAGAGATAAAAATATGTTCAGGCATTTTCCTAGACATAACCCAGGCTTTCGATAAAGTGCGGCATGCAGGACTAATGAATAAACTAGAAAACATGTTACCAAAACAATAAGCAGAATTGTTAGAATCCTATATATGCGGAAGAATGTTTCGAGTTAAACTAGAAGACAAATATTCCAGTAAAAGTGAAATAAAGATAGGCGTTTTGGGGCTAATCTTATATTTCTTGTACACCTATGATATTCCTCAAGCAGAAAATGTCACTATTACTACCTTTGCTGACGACACATCTATCCTAGCTATTGGTAACAATAATGAACAAGCAGCCAGAAAGCTCCAACAAGCATGTGACAATATAAATAAAAGTGGCGAGTCAAAATAAACGAAAGCAAATCAGCACATGTTATGTTAACTTTGCTTATATGCAAAATACTTATGAACCAATAACCATCAATAGTACAAACATTCCAAATAATAAAACAGCAAGGTATCTAGGAATGAACTAGGATGTGGAGCTTCGATGTATAGAGCATGTAAAAAAGAAAAGAACATGGCATCAAATATTAGAAAATATATTGGTTTATTGAAAGAAAATCCCAGTTATCAGTACACAATAAACTATTCCTATATAAAAAATATTAAAACCCATATGGACCTATGGGACTCAGCGATAGGGTTGTGCAGCTAAAAGCCATAATGAGAAGATTCAAATATTTCAAAATAAAGTCCTCAGAAATATCGCGGACGCCCCTTGCTACTATCGGAATGACTATTTACATAGAGACTTGAAAATCCCAACAGTTAAAGAAGAGGTCAGGAGATTTGCAGGATAGACTTCATTCTCAAGTGAACACTGAGATATTTCAGCTTTTAGAAAACACCCACCAATCGAGAAGATTTAAACGGACTAAACCGTTTGAGTTGATTTAATGTGCAGGTTTAATGTCAGTCATAAAGCAGAGGAAACGTTTTCGAGCGCATTATTATTGGTGATGGTTCTTGGATTTTTGAAAACGATCCAGAGATGAAATGCCAGATCCAAAATGGCCAGAACACCCAAAAAGAGGCAGAATGAGCAAATCAAAGATCAAAACATGTTAGTTTGCTTTATTGACCGCCAGTGAATCGTCAATAAGGAATATGTGCGATAAGACCAAAACGATAAGGCAACATCAAAAACACCTGGGTACTTCATCAAGTCAATGCGCTTTTACACACAGGCATTTCAATTAACGAGTTTTTGACAAGTAAAAATATCACCGTGGCTTCGCAACCCCCCTATTCATCAGGCTTGACTCATTGGGACTAGATTAAAAATGTACCTCAACGATACCATTTTGGGACCGACCAGCACTCATATGAAACGTGGACAAACGATTTGCAGTGCTATGTGGTTTTCTAAGACAGCTACTTTGAAGGAGATAGTGTAGAATAGTAATTTCAATTGAATAAAAAATCAGTCTAATTATTTAAGCTACGCTACATTATTTATACTACACTAGCTATTATACTATTAGTATAAGTTTTTATACTAATTTTATATTTAAGGAAAACCCAAAGAAATATTAAAAACTTTATAATAAAAATAAAACATCACCGTTATAATCCCCAGCAGATATAAAGTTATCGTTTAGTTAAACGACTAATAATAATATATATCCGAATTAATAGTTTCATTACTGGACACCAGCTGAAATATCATGGTCTAAATCTCTAAAACCATATCAAATTGAGAGCATAATCTTTCTGTGATAAATGTTTGCTTTTGAAGTGCTTTGAGCTGCTTTATTATATTAGAGCTGCGATATTTTAATGGCATATCGTAAAGGTTTGGTACGGTTAGTAATCTGAAATTTGATTTCATCGTTGTTTCTCTTATCAGCCGTTTTAGTTATTAAGTAATAAATTTAATTTCCTCCGGTTTTTGCCCAATAAATATAAGAACATCATATCAAAATATTTTATATTATTTTTTACTTTTTTTATCACTTTGGTATTGTAATTTCAAGAAAGAGGAATATTTCGTAATACAGTAGCAAAAAGTGTATTTCATCAAGAAGTTTTTTGTCAATGGCCTATTAATTAATGAACTGATAGAAACTAAAAATGTTAAAAGAAATTTCCAGTGTAGCATTTTTACTTATTTCAATTTTCAACGAATAATTTCTTTCTTAATACAAAAATCACAAATAAGTATTTGAACATAACATAAATTGAAAGAAAATGCAGAATTAACGACAATATATATATATATATATATATATATATATATATATATATATATATATATATATATATATATATATATATATATATGAAGAAAGGGCGAAGAGTTAATCAAATCAGAACCAACTGGTCACGTACTCTACACTCGAGGTACGGAGAATGGACGATGTGGTGGAATTGGATTCAATCAAAAACTGAAAGACATTGTAGTCAAATATGAAAGTATATCCGACAGATTAGCCCAATGCGTCATTCAGCTGAATAAAAAGTTTAAGCTGCAAATCGTCCACGTTTATGCACCAACTATAAGCCATAGAGATGAGGAAATTGAGGAATTTTATGACGATGTGGCCCAACTTTTAAACAAGAAGTGTACGTATAAAATCCTGATGGGCGTCTTTAATGCCAGAATCGGAAGAGCAAGAACTGGTGTAAATGGAACTGGCTCATGGTGGAAATGGTGAGCGGGACAATAGAGGTGATAGGCTAGTTGACTTTGCTGAAGAACAAGAACTCTATATTATGAATTCGTTTTACAAGAAAAAGATCAACAGAAAATGGACATGAAAAGTCCATCTGGGCTCACAAGTGAAATTGATTACATCATGTCAAACGATAAAGCAATATTTTGTGGTAAAGCGATATATATATATATATATATATATATATATATATATATATATATATATATATATATATATATATATAAATATATATATATATATATATATATATATATATATATATATATATATATATATATATATATATATATATATATATATATATATATTATATCACACTGTCCTGGGCTTTCCCCTGCCACTCTGATCCAATATACTTAACGATGCCATCAATCCATCGCGCTTTTGGTCTTCTTGGTCTTTGCCTTGGTCCATCTGTCATACCATTGCTTCGCTATATGGCCTGCCCATCTCAATTTCAATTGCTTTACTCTTCCAGTGATATCACAGACTCTCGTTTGTTGCCTCGATCCATGCGCACAACTTTCTGTCTCGTCTTTCCATTACATCTTTCCCATTCCCCTCTGTGCTAACCGAAGTTTTTGAATTGATTGCGATGTGACTGTCCAGGTTTCACCTCCGTATGTAATAACGGGTAGAACGCACTGATCGAAGACTTTTCTTTTCAGGCAAAGTGGGAGTCTGCTGTCTGCTAACACAATGTTGAGCCTTCCAAATGCCTGCCAGACACATTTAACACGCCGTTCCACCTTCCGGGCGGTATTCCCCTCCATTGGAATCCTCTGCCCAAGATATATAAAGCTGTCCACAATCTCCAAATCTCTTCCTAAAACTGAAATTCTTCTATTCTGAGCGAAGTTATTGAACATAACTGGACTCTTTTTCAGGTTTATTTTCAAGCTAAATGGTTCGCCAGCCTTTTGCAGTTCTTGTATGCGTTTTTGTAGCTTCTCTGGGTCTTGTGAAAGGAGAACGATATCATCTGCAAATCTAAGATGGTTTAAGTTTGTACCATTAATCTTTACACCATCCTGTTCCCAATTCAGTTTACGGAATACTTTTTTATATATAGGCGATATTGCGTCACCCTGCTGTACACCTCATTCTACATTAATTTCCACTTCAACACCATCAAGGTGATTTATATATATATATATATATATATATATATATATATATATATATATATATATATATATATATCGTATCGTACTACATTATAACATTTGATATAATCAAAGGGAAATAGCAATAAATATACATTAAAATTTGGATGTAAGCAAAAAAAAGAAGACATATAGATAAAGATCAAATATGAACCAAGTATGACTAAATATAAATATATCACAAACAAAATACACATAAGGTATCATAAATATATAGCATAAATACATTCAGCCAGAGACGATATAGTTAAGCGATTATACATCCACGTCGAGATCATCGAGCCATTTCAGAGCATTCGACGTGGCAACATTGAGTTTCCGTAGGCCACCTGGGAGAGTTCTTCAAGTTGTCAAAGAACAGAAGTTTACCAGATGGTTCATTGTTTGATGTTCATCTTCCATTTCATCTATATATCATCTGCTATGTTCGGTTGTTGTGCCATGTTCATCTGAACCTGTTCAATCGACTCCAGGTCCTTCTCAGGAGCTTCATACCCAACATTTCCTCTCTCCCCAGATTGATAAGGTCGACATTCCTGTTAGGGTTATTTGAAGGAGAGATGCCCATCTTTCATTAATGTCCACGTCATTTTCCAAGTTTGCGTCTGTCCAGATTGGATGGCACGATTTCAACCTATATTTTGGCAGGTTGTTAAGGTCCTTACATATGGGCAATTCTGACATATTTGCATCGTGTATTCTGTCCCATTGTCTCATTGTTCTTTGGCTGCCTTTAACCTGCTCAGTTCCGGAGGAACTGTATTACACAAACGAGAAGTCATGCGGTGGTTGTTGATTTCACTGCACCAGATATGGTCCTCATGGTGTAATTCAACTGAACATCCAGTTTATAAGTATGTTAACTTTTCTACTAGACTGGGTACAATAATCTGAAGAGGAGTAAACGAGTGCTAGCAGATGCTAGCAGTGTCTGACCGTTCAATTTTCAGGATAATCTTGCCAACTTGTGAATACTATTGTTTCAGGTTTTAACTTTCTGTGCTGCTCCGAAGATATGATGCCTGCGAGGGATCTGTCCAGGGTGAGATAACGTCAAGATAAGCCAGTGTGGAATGATGTCTTAGCCTCGATTCCGCAAAAATCACGGCCACCTTCTTGTGAGGTCTTCTGGAATGTTACTAGTATATATATATATATATATATATATATATATATATATATATATATATATATATATATATATATATATATATATATATATATATATATATATATATATATATACAGTGTGTCGCATTTAAGACGAAGACACCCCCATATCTCCGCTATTTGAAGGAATACAGATTTGAATTTTTGCAGTAATGCAGGTGGATGGGTCACATTTTTTAAAATACTCAACTGGAACTTGAACTTTAAACTTTAATTTGTATATAGAGATTATTGTGTATAGACCAAAAATTATTTTGGTCTATACACAAAATTATTACAAGTTTATTTGTCTAATTTGATAATTAGTGTGCCATGGTGACTAAAAACAACATTTCAGTAAAATATATAGCACTTACAAAGGAATAATTATTTTATTATTATTGGAAAACAATTTTTGATAATTGATCAAATTTAGGAAAAAGTATATAATATATAACAATAATTTTCATAATACAAATAATTAACTATCAAATGTGACCTCTCTATTCTAATCATCTGTCTATTCGAATACATTTTTCGATTGTTTTACGATTCAGTTGTAATAATTTTGTGTATAGACCAAAATAATGACAACATTAAAAATGCAAATTTTTGTCATGAAACTTGGTATATGGGGTTAGAATAACACCCTGAACAACTTTTTCTAATACATTTTTTGGATATATCTAACGCTAATTCTTGGATATTCTGATTCCCTTGCTATAAAAAAAATTAAAGATTTTGCACTTGCAAATGGTGATCTTTTTACTTGATTTACGATATTTCATCGTTCTGGGCGGGTTAACTTTCTCGAGTGCCCATAATATCTTTCATTTTCAACAGTATTCCTTGGATTTTTCTTTTGATGTCAATTTTTATGAATTCACAAATTATTTTTCGCACCGATAAAGGCAATTTCATTTCTTCCCACACATTATTTTCCCATATTTTAACTATGAAGATCGAAACATAAGGCTATTTACAAACAAGAACCTTTAAGGTAGTATTGTCGGTTTTAGAATTATCGTACAGAATTTAAAAAAAAATGGCATATTAGTAGATTATGGTAAAATAATGGTCTAATTATATTTTTGAAGTGCAACAGAGAACCAGAGAGAAGCAGTAAAAAAATATTGACACTTGAAATTTTATGGTTTTAACATTGAGCCTGAAATCACAGGTGAGCATATTTTACAAAACGTACCGTTCAGATTTGAATAAAAAAAGGAGAAAATGATAAAAAATAATATATAAAACATGTAAAATACTTAAAAGTATAGCTGTAGAGCTTGTTATTAGTAATAATTAGCGAATAAATATAAAACATATATTTTTTTAAGTTTTTCCAAGACTTCTGATATTTCACAGATTGCTGCGAAGTACAACTAGTATCAGTTTTCCGTGTACGTCAAGCCAATACAACCAATGTCTGAAGAAGCTACTAAAGTGTATGGTTTATGGTTAGTTTATAGTAAGCTTATACTTCCTGGCAAACCTATTAAAACTGTTACTTTATCAAACCATTACTGGCGTTATATGAATTTTAACGTTTGTTCAAACGAAAATTTATTTTTACTGCTCATATTTGCTCATTAGACTATTCTCGATTAACGGGTGCTATAGAAAAATCTTTCTTAAAAGAACATTTTCATAGAATAATTCTTGGAAATCCTGATTCACTTACTGTAATAAAAAAAGTGAAAAAAAACAAAGAAAATTGATAACAAGTTATATATTAAGAACAAGAAAATATTGCTAAAGAATTGAACATAAATTGTGACAAAGTTCACGATGTTTTTCATTGCGCAATTATGATGGATCAAGTTTTAAACATTTTAAACATAACCAATAAGGATTTACTTGGTTCTTTTTTTAGTTGAGACTTATTGCTATGAAAGGATTAAATTTATTAAAAGGCTGTGTATTAACAGGTATTAAAAAAAGGTCCTTGCAATCGTGACTTATCTAATAGTTGTAGAAGCATATGAAAAAATAAATATAAAGGTTTATTAAAACTTTTAGTCAAAGACGAGAGTGGTGTTAAAATTATGCAAAAATATTATTATAAAAAAAATATTATAGATAACTTTAAATTTATTAGAAAATAAAGAAAAAAGAAGTAATCAAGAAATCATTATTATAAGATTAATTACTAACAAAATGAATTTTTATTATTTATTCTCTGTATTATTATTAGTAATTTATATTCTATTAGATTAAAAAAAAGGCCAGTGATAATAAAACATCGTTTATGTTATTTTTAATAAAGAACTTTCATGAAAATGGAGTATTCATTAACATAATATCGAACAATGTAAATATTTGTAATAATATTCATAACACCGTTTCTCTAATGGCATTGTCCTGTCCCAGTATAATGACTGATGTCACCTTTCATTCAATTCATTCGTTTCGTTTTTCACACAACAGATATCCTGAGCTATTGACAAATATCAAACCTACATAGACGAGCAAAAAATAAACACCGCAAAACAACGACTGCATACTCATTCAGACCAACAATCAATAACTCGTTTTAACTGGATGAATTTGTATATATGCCGCTGGCAAATTTTTCTAGGTAAATATTTTCCCTTCGTGCCTGTGACAATTTGTTTTTGAATTTTGTTTGTTTTTGATTATTTTTGGTTAATCTATTACGGTATATTATTGAGATAATATCTTTATTATTAATGTACTTTTGACAACGGTATACAGTTGGTTCTCTATGAGTATTGTACACTCTGCTTTTCCCTCAATTCTCAAAACATTCAAGTTATCGTTTGGACACATCTTTTAATTTTGTTTTTAATAAATACTAAAAAAACATTGTTGAAGGCAAAAAAAATGAGATAGTAAGAGTTGGAGCGGAAAGTTGTAAAAGGAGAAAAATTAATTTAACAATTCAGTGTAAAAAAAGCTGTAATTAGTTTACAAGGAGATACAATTACAATTAAAACACAGATACAATGCAAATCACAATTTTCGAGGAACATTTAGTTTAATATTTTAAAAATATCTATTAGAAGTACAGTTTTTTCAGTCTTCATATGCTTACTTGCCTGTTCGGATGTGTTTATATCGCAAAAGATTGAACAATCGTAAAGTAGATGATTGATAGGTATTACTTTCGGTTCGGTTAAAAATTTAAATAAAGAAGTTATAAACAAGTTAGTGTTGATAACTTGATATGTTTAGCAGTTATCTGCTAAACATATCAAGAACAGGACAACCTCAGCCCTTCACCGAAAGAGAAAAACGACAAATGCGCCAACTATTTAAAAAAATCCCATCATTTCAGCTTTTATCATAACAGGTGTCAACATTTGATGCTCCATTGGGTCTTAAAACCCAAGGCAAAATACGTTCAATAGTGAAGTCAACCCCAAAAAACGATTAAGTTTACAAAAACTTATTTAAATAAACAATATATATATATATATATATATATATATATATATATATATATATATATATATATATATATATATATATATATATATATATATATATATATATATATATATATATATTATATATTTGTTGTGTGATGATTTTTGAGAAACTCCTCTGTTTCGAAGATACAGGGTGAACAAAATTTACGACATTAACAACATTTTATTATCAAAAAGTACATGTAAAGTTGGTCAATCTACTATAAATGTTCGAAATGACTTCCTCCAGCCTTGATAAAAGCATTCAATCTTCTCGTTATTGACTGCCGAACTCTTTCAAACACACCAGGGTCGTTTCTAATTGAGTTACACCCAGCAATTATCCGATCTCACAAATCATCCAAATTCTTCAATGGAGTAGAGTAAACTAATGATTTCAGATATCCCCAGAAGAAATAATCCAGGGGGTTTAAGTTCGGGGATCGAGCAGGCCATGGGTGTGGCCCACTTCGACCTATCCAGCGATATCCGTATGTTGCTGTTACAAAAACACGATCAACCAAACTGAAATGTGGTGGTGCACCATCGTGTATAAATCACATATCATGCCTTGTTGCCAATGGTACATCTTCCAGAAATTCAGGCAGCGTTGCTTCCAAAACGTTGCGATGCACCTCGCCAGAAGTCTTTGTGATAGAATTACCGGTCCAATCAGATAGTCACCTACAATTCCAACCCAAACATTCAACGAGAACTGATGTTGAAAACTATTTTCGCATACCTCATGCGGATTTTCATCTGCCCACACATGGTTATTATGAAAATTCCTTATTGCGTTTCTTGCGAAAGTGGCTTCATCTGTTAAAAGCGTTTGTGTCAGCAATAGAGGGATGCGAAGTAAAGTTTGCAATATTAACCATTAATATAGTGAAATACGTGGAGGAAAATCAACAGGTAGTAGTGCCTGAACGCGTTGAATGTGGTATGGATACAACAAATTGCCCTTAAGAATTTTCCAAACTGTCCAGTGACTCACGTTCAAAGTATTTGCAATTTTTCGCGTAGAACTACCATGCTCTTCCGCTATCATGTCCAGCAGATTCTGTTCCAATTGTACCGTTCTTACTGTCAGTGATCTTCTTGACCCTTCAGTTCGTTTCAATGTGCCTGTTTCACGAGGACGTCGATGAATGTTTTCGAAGATTTTTCGGGCAGGGACATTACGGGCTGAAAATCGTTCACTGTACAATCGCCTAGCTTGAAATGCATTGCCATCAGCAAGTCCATACATGAAGTGCATGGCAATTACCTCGGCGTTTGTATACGTTATGATAGAGGACTTCATTTACTATTTAAGATTTCAACAAATATCGAATCTGAGGGGTTTTTCAAAAATTATCATAGGACAAAAATGCAAGGGGTTATTCTTTGTCCTATTCTAAGAATATTTTGTTCGTTGGACTGCGTCCAATGAGACAGCAGTAGCTGAGTGCGATCACATAACCAACCGTTGGGTTCCACAATCTCATGTGGAACACACAATCTGCGTCTCCGCCTAAATGAACATTTACAAAAAAAATTAAAACATTTAAAATATAAAATAAAAAAACATTAAAAAAAATTTCATATATATATATATATATATATATATATATATATATATATATATATATATATATATATATATATATATATATATGTGTGTGTGTGTGTGTGTGTGTGTGTGTGTGTGTGTGTGTGTGTGTGTGTATATATGAGCATTGGTTATTAGCTGGACCGAGAGGAAACCCCACCCTTCCCTTACATTGGAGGGCACATATTTTGTCTCTTGGTGGTTAGACTCACCAGGGTATCGACATATGCTCTCTCGCCAAGAATAGGGAGTCGCCGTCCACAATCAAACAACCCATATTTCCGTCGACTTCTCATCGGATGGCTAACGAATGCTCATTATGGCGGAGACGTAGGTTGTTGTGCGTTCCACATGAGATTGTGGAACCCAACGGTCGGGGGTGTATAACTCCTGACTACTGTTGTCTCATTGGACGCAGTCCAAAAAAGTTAAAAAGCTTCATGTATAAGCCATCCGATGAGAAGTCGGCGGAAATATGGGTTGTTTGATTGTGGAGAGGGTCTCCCTATTCTTGGCAAGAGAGCATATGTCGGTACACCGAACAGTCTAACCACGAACAGACGAAACATGTGCCCTCCATTGTAAGGGATGGGTGGGGCTTCCTATTTAATAAAATAATATTTATTAAATAGGAATATATTTAGAAATCTACTTTAAAATTATGTTTCAGATGAACATAAGGGTGGAATCATGTCATCCAGCTATCTGTCTTTTTTTTCCCCCACCTTTGTTAGCTCATAACTGTTTCAATTTTTTTTTGTATCCCTAAAATATCAATAAATATGTTGTGAAAAAATGAATAGTAAAAATATTTTTTTTGACAAGCCCGAACAAACACTCAAAATTTAGGCCTATAGACTAGAATATCCCCTTAATATTGTGAGGCTGAAAAACTGGATCTTTAGGGGGATAGCCACTTTGACGGCCGAAAAAGTAAGCGATTTTCAAGATTTTTTTTACCGAATAATTAAGGAATATGGGGATCGAGGTTTTTTATTTTATTAAGTCTATATTCAATTTAGCTTATTTAAATGTTTATTAAAAAATATTAAATAGTTACAAAGTTGTGAGCCTTGCTGTAAAGTCTTAAAAAGCCGGTAAGTGCGGCGGTCTGCCGCTGCTGTGCTCAAACCGCACTGGAGCGGTAGTTGGTTCGATTCCAGCGCTCGGATGGTTGTTTTTCTTTCTTTCTTCTGTCTGTTTACTTCCTAAATGTTTGTGATTGTTTCTAGGCAAGAGTGTAAAATCCCACTACGAATTACCCCTCAGTCATGCCAGTTAAAGGCTGCGTAAGGCCGGATGCCTTCTGAGAAGTGTTCTACGTTGGTCACTCGTCAGTCGGTAGGTTTCCTGATAACCTTTCCTGTCATTTCCTGTCGGAAGCTGATGACCGTGGTTCGGAACCCACGTTAAGCTGTAGATCCAGTCGCTAAATAGCCTAGTTGCTGATGCGCCTCTAACCCTAACACTTTACCTTTTAGTCTTAAAAAAATTCTCTCTCCGCGGTAGAATCTGTATGGATGTAATTATCGTTGTACCTAGACCGATTTATTTTTTTTTTACTTTTTTACCCTTTTTTGCTATTATTTTTTGCTTAGCTATTGCAAATACGAATAAAACAAAAAAAAACGGTTAATAATTGCTTGAGTTATCGATGCGACCAGTTTGAAAAAAGTTGTTTTGACAAAAACACGTGAAAAGTTTTTAGTCCATTTTTCTTACTAAAATCATGTATCTTCTAAAATATTTATACTTGCATTAAACTATCGAGTCCTGGGCCATATGATAGTTCTTCCTCTATATCTCCAGTGGTGTCCGTGGTATTTTTTTATTGACCTTTTGCGTGCGATTCTCAATACCTTTCACACGGTTATCATCACGGTTATCAATACCTTTCACACGGTTTCATTGGTTTAACACATATTTGTTGTTTCAATCTTACATTTATTTTCTGTAATATTTAAAATTCAATCAAAACGCTAACCATGTTAATATCATCAGTAATATATAAGGAAAATCGTAAAAATCGATTTATTAAAAATTTTTTGTCACAAAGTATTTTCTAAAAAGATACATTAGGCAAAATATAATGAGAAATTTATGAAAAATTAGTTGAAAGAACTTTTGGAATTTCTTTGGAATTCTATTGGAATGTTCGCTGCAAAATACTAAACTTAGATCACTTTTCTTACTTTTCGACGCACGTTTTGTTAACCATCATCAGGAAAGGTTTCAATCTTTCTTATTCAATAGTTCAATAGATCAGAAATTGATTCAATCTTTTTTATTCAATAATTTCAATAGATTGAATCGTCTTTTAATGATGCTAACCTGCAAGCAAAGCGCATCGAAAAAAAATGTTTGCTGTTTAGTGGTAAATCTCTTCGAGTTTAATCAAGTAATATTATCAATAAGTTATAGAATCAATGCCGACGATTGAAGATTATCATTAGTAATAATATATATTGTTACCAATAATTTGTTACCAAAAACTTGCACTTGTTTTGTTTCTAAAAAGATACATTAGGCAAAAAACCATTAGAAATTTATGAAAAATTAGTTGAAGGAACTATTGGAATTTCTTTGGAATTCTATTGGAATGTTCGATGCAAAATACTAAACTTAGATCACTTTTCTTACGTTTCGACGCACGTTTTGTTAACCATCATCAGGAAAGGTTTCAATCTTTCTGATTCAACAGTTCAATAGATCAGAAATTGATTCAATCTTTTTTATTCAATAATTTCAATAGATTGAATCGTCTTCTAATGATGCTAACCTGCAAGCAAAGCGCATCGAAAAAAAATGTTTGCTGTTTAGTGGTAAATCTCTTCGAGTTTAATCAAGTAATATTATCAATAAGTTACAGAATCAATGCCGACGGTTGAAGACTATCATTAGTAATAATAAATAGTGCAAGTTTTTGTTACCAAAAACTTGCACTTGTTTTGTTTCTAAAAAGATACATTAGGCAAAAAACAATTAGAAATTTATGAAAAATTAGTTGAAGAAACTATTGGAATTCTATTGGAATGTTCGATGCAAAATACTAAACTTAGATCACTTTTCTTACGTTTCGACGCACGTTTCGTTAACCATCATCAGGAAATGTTTCAATCTTTCTCATTCAATAGTTCAATAGATCAGAAAGTGATTCAATCTTTTTTATTCAATAATTTCATTAGATTGAATCGTCTTCTAATGATGCAAATCTGCAAAGCAAAGCGCATCGAAAAAAAAATGTTTGCTGTTTAGTGGTAAATCTCTTCGAGTTTAATCAAGTAATATTATCAATAAGTAGTAAATCAATGCCGACGGTTGAAGACTATCATTAATAATAATAAATAGTGCAAGTTTTTGTTACCATTTTTAAAAACTTTGTGGATGTTCAAATAGTTTTTCCCAGTCAAAATTGATATTTAATGAGCTATTATTTATTCTTATATTATCTTTATATTATGTTTTAATCATGATACAATCAGCTCCAGATTGTATTGATATAACATTAAACAATTTAAAGGCAATAAAAGTTTTAAAAGAAAATAAATTGAGAAAGGCTTTGAATTCTTAGAGAAAACATTTGATGAGATACATTTAATCCCGACAACATTTATAACTATGACGAAACCAGGATTTCTGTTCTACCCAAAGCAAGATCAAAAGTGATTGTTATAGCGGAGAAAAAGTAGGAGGGTTGATGTCTGCTGAGCTAGGCAAAACTGTGGCCGTTGAAATTTGCTTTGTAAACCCTGTATGTATAATAAATTTTCTATCAGATTGATTTGTTTACCAGTATAATATTAACTGGTTTAAACTTGTCAAAACTAAAGCTAACATTAAATGTTCTTAGAATTCATAGATACTGCTATTGATTAATCGACAAAAGTAAAATTAACATTCGTTTTTTTTCACAACACGAAATAAAGTAGCCTTAGTATTGATATAATGTTAAACAATTTAAAGGCGATAAAAGTTTTAAAAGAAAATAAATTGAAAAAAATCGATTTGTTCAAATACTTTTTTCCCTCAATGTATACTCAGATTATATTCAGTTCATTTTCTATTCACATTTATTTATAATTATATTTTCGTTATTTATAATTTTATTTATATTTTCGTAATGAAAATATAAAAATTGTTTAACACGAAACAGCTCCCTATACTAGCAATAATATTTTATAATGGCATTGTGCTATATGCCAGAGCAACGACTGATGTCACCACACATTCAATACAGGCGTTCGTTTCGTTTTTACATAACAGATATCGCGAGCTATTGACAAACTTTCAGCCCATATAAACGAGCAAAAAGTAAACACCGAAAACAACGGCTACATATTCATTCGGATCAAAGATCAATAAACAGTTTTAACTGGATGAACTTGTATATATGTTGATGACATATATGGCCAGGTAAATATTTTCTTCGCCCCTATTATCCTTTTTTTTATTTATTTTCGGTTTTTGTTTGTTTTCGGTTACTCTTAACTTGGACCATGATTGATATTGATACAGGGAAGGTTTTTTTAATCTGGAGTTTTATGGAGGTGCATGTATATACATGTAATTTATTCTAAAATATATACATATGTATTTTGGATGAAGATCGATATGCATAGAGGCATTTGATTGTAATGTAAATAATATTTAAACAAACTGTAGGTCAAACAAAGTATTGGCAAACTCTGCTTTTTCCCTCAATTCTCAAAACATTCAACTTATCTTTCGGTAATGTGTTTTGGTTTTTAATAGATATTAAAAAACATTGTTGGAGGTAAAAATTTTCAGATAGTAGAAGTTATGACGAAGGAGAAAAATAAAGTTGAAAATTAAGGGTTAAAAAATATTGGTAGGTGGAAGGTGGGTTAAGACGAGGCAGTGAGGTAAGATGGGAATCCATATTATTTTCATGTTCTGATTGAGCTTCGATTGTACTACTAAGCCATCTAGTAGTCTTTTCACTAAGGTATTCAGAAAGCCGATCACTGTGAACCTAGAGGTGCAGTTTACGATTCGGTGAGCAAAAATATTTTTATTTATTATCTAATTGTTTAGACATATGGGATGTGTCCGTTTATATAATATGTTTGACTACTAGTGTGTCATGAATATATCGCAAACTATGTTCTGTTTATTAAAATATAATCGTAATGTGTAGTATGTCGGTCGCGGTCATTTTATAACCCCAAAAAAATAAAAATATTTTAACATTTCGATAGGGGAATGATATGGTATCGGTACCCCATCTTGCCCCATATAATTTTTTATCTACGTTTCTCATCTGTTACAGCATTGTGTTATTTTTCTTTCAGAAAATGGTTAGAAATTATAAACGAAAAACAAATAGAGGGACATGGACAGAAGAGGCAATGCCAAATGCAATTCAAAACATGTTAGATGGAAAAAAAGGTTATAAATTAGCTAGCAAGTTTCACGTCGTTCCTCAAACTACTCTAGAATGCAAAGTGGAGTTGACTAAATTTGCAAAGTCGAAGTTCCTTTAGGCCCTATTCACACTACTTTCACCCACGACGTAAAAGGAAGAATAAGAACTCGTTGCCTATTTAAAGCAAATGGAGAGTTGTCTCTTCGGTTTGACAACTTTGGAACTACCGACGTTGGCATATCAGTTAGCTGTCGGCAACAACAAATACCACAAATTCAATGAAGAAAAAGCTAGATCTGGCAAAGACTGGATAAGAGGTTTTTTGTATCGACAATCTGATTTGAATCTCAGAAAACCAGAAAATATTTGCGCAGCTCGAGCTGGTGATTTCAACCAGGGGTCTCTGGGGGAAAATTCTTTGAATTCTTATAGAAAAGATTTGATGAGATAAATTTAATCCCGACAAAATTTATAACTGTGACGAAACCGGGATTTCTGTTTTACCCAAAACAAGATCAAAATGATTGCTACAGCGGGGAAAAAGTAGGGGCGTTGATGTCTGCTGAACGAGGCAAAACTGTGACCGTTGAGATTTGCTTTGTATACAGTGTATATATAAGTTTTCTATCAAACTGATTTGTTTACGAGTATAATATAAACTGGTTCAAACTTGTCAAAACGAAAGCCAACATTAAGTGATATTAGAATTCATAGATACTGCTATTGATTAATCGACAAAAGTAAAATTAACATTCGTATTTTTTTCACAACACGAAACAAAATAGCCTGCGATTTGTTTTTTGTTATTGATGATTTCCATTCGAAATAAAATCAGAAACCATAAAATAAGTTATTTTCTTTTGATAAAGATCTGACATGGTTTTCGCCAAGCATTTTTTTTTCCTTATATTTGCCCGTTTCCTCCGAAAATAGTTTATACCATGATTAATCTTAATTTATTCATCTGCGCTCAATCTCACCGAATCGAAAATTATTTGGGACGTTAATTGTGAAATACAATTTGGTAATTTGACTCTGGATGGTGTTCAGACTAACCATTAAATTGAGATTAAATTCTAATTCAACTGACCAGATTGATAAAATTACATTTTAGGACGAATACGTCATCTATCTAACTATCAAAATACATTTGCCTTTAGGATGTCATACTTCTAATTAGTTACTACACTTTAATAACTCTTTTAACTAACACTTAAATACCACGAAGCGGTAATAAGTAAGTAAGTAATATTTGTTTATTTCCTGTTTGTAATAGAATAAGTCTAAGAATTCCTACACAGTTACCGTTTATTTGTTTCAGTTTCCTAGTACAATTTTTTCTTCTAGGTTTTTATAAGGTTATCTATACGAGCTGTATTATCATTATTCATTAAACTGAATTATTTATTGAAACACGTCATTATTTTTTACCTCATTTGTCTAAATTCTATATGGGGCTTTAATGATTTGATTTTTTTTATTCCGCATTTTACTCTCATTAAATCCAAACTTTGTTTTACTCCGTCAATTTTTCGTAGATCAATAAAACATACACTATCATAATCAAAAAGCTAAGTGACTAAAAAAATACAGAAAACGATTATTTATCCATTTTATCATCCAAATTTACTTTAAGTATTGTCTAAATAGTTGTAGCGTGTTCGTATGTCTATTTCTGTTTTTGGATTTTTCGCCACGATCTAAAACTCAAAAAATATCAAAATATTAAACTACAACACTCTTAATTGTGACATAACACCAACAAGTTTACGTTTTCATATACAATATAACACAAATAGAAGCATATATATTTACAAAGGGCTAGTTTAGCACTTTTAAGAGATTGCATTCTCTTAAACATATACACTAAACAACAATTAAAGACTGACATTGATAATACATTACAACAAATATACGAAAAAGAAACTGACGTAGATTTTAATCACATTTATAATAGTGCCTATTCCAGTTACATATATCACTTCAATATCCAAAAAAATACTCACGTTAAGAAATTTAAAAATTTGGTTATTGAAAAACATAGAATAAATACAAAACACATTAATACACATACAGACAAAAATTTCATTAACAAAACTGTAGTTAACTTTTCAAGTAAAATATTATCTGATTCTGAAAAGTATGTACTTTCTAAAGAACTGTAGTATTGCATCGAAAGTTGTTCCTAAATTAGACATTATTTCGGCAGTAGAGTCTGTTGCTCAAAGATTACCGTTGGAAACTGCAAATTAATACAGAATCAGCTTAAAACTTATCTTAGAAAGACCATTTAAAATCAAATCAAATTTATACCATGAGGAAAGGTTAGCTATAGATAAACTAAAAGATAAATCTATTAAAATATTACCATCGGATAAAGGTAACCCCACAGTTATTCTGTGGACACTACAGAATATAATATCAAAATTGAAACTTTAATTGATGAGAGAAATTACACTAAAATACTTACATATCATACATCAAAAGTAGAGAAACAAATTTACAGTACATTACATAAACACAAACATGAATTTACATATCTAGAAAGATCACAACTTACACCACATTGCAGTAAACCATCTCATTTCTATAGCCTACCAAAAATACACAAAGCTAATATACCACTTTGCCCTATTGTTAGTAGTATAAATTCCTCATGTCATAAACTAACAAAATTTTTCTTAAACATTTTAAATCCACTTTCGGGTAATACAAATTCATATATTAAAAATACATCCGATTTTTTAGACAATATTTCCAACATTAAAACTATAAACCAAAGTTTAATGGTTAGTTTTGGCGTGGTGAGTTTATTCACTAATGTACCAGTTGATAAATTACTTTTAATAATTAGAAAGAGATTAGAACATGGCACAAAATTAAAAGACCGTACTAAACTAAACATAAATACAATTTTGGAATTACTAACTGTATGCTTAAAAACCAAAATATTTTAAATTAGAAAGTGATTATTATCTACATTTCGCAATGAGCAGGGGTTCTTCTCTCGTTCCTTTGATAAGTAATATCTTTATGGAGGAACTCGAGAATGACATATTAACAACATAGCACTGATGATCTAAATATTTTTTTTACAAAATCTAAATTCTCGAGAGACTATATTTAAGTTTACTTAATTTGTTAATGTGTTTACTTAATGTATTTTAATAATAAAACACAACTACACATTAAAAACTACAATTTACAGAAAGCCTACAAACACAGATAGGTATCTGAATTTTTTTTCCCAATCACTCAAAATCAGTTACAATAGAAATAATTAAAAGTATGACATTATACAACAAAGCAAAACTTTTGTACCGACAGTGATACACTATAAAAAGAAACAAATTACATTAAAGACATTTTAATAAAAAGTAATTACCCAAAACATTTCAAAGATAAATTTTTTAAAACTTTTAATTCGAGACAAAATAGATAACTTACTAATAACAATAATAATAACTCTCAAACAATTAACCTCACAATTCCTCACATCCGCGGTATTTCTAACACAATTAAAAAATAATTAAAAGAGTAGGAAATAAATACAACATGAGAACGACAATTAAAACAAAATATACTCTTAGATCTATATTGACAAAAATCAAACCAAACCCACCACAGAATATCAAAAATGTGGTTTATAAAATTCTCTGCGAATGTGGCAAATTTTATATAGGCGAGACATCTAGATATTAGATATTAGATCCTTTAGATATTAGAATAAAAAAACATAAAAACCTTCTTGCAAAGGATGATTTTAATAAATCTAGAATTTGCCAACATGCATGGGAAACGGGACATTCAATCAGACAAAATCAATTAGAATAATTTAAAGACGGCAATAAAAGAATCGGTAATTAAATGCAGAAGATTAAAAGAAACCGCTATTATTAATTTAAATAAAAATAACCGTATTATATGCCTTCGATAGATTTAAATTCAATATGGTTCCCAATTATGAAGAATACAATTAAAAACGTCTCATTATTTCAATACACAATAATTATACGGCAAACCTCACCTATATAATTTTTTTGGTATGTATGTTACTGTCAGTTAAAAATATTGTGGTCAATGTAAGTACAGTGGCGGCTCGTGAGGGAGGGCGTTGGTACGCCGCCCCTCCAGTATTTATCACTGTAAACAATTTTTAAAAGCAAAACACCATATTTTATTTCCGTTCAGATTCTTTCCTCTAATTCATTTTCCTGGTTCACCTCCTGTACAGGGTTTCAATTGCACGAAAAATAAAAAGTAGGAAGGGGAAAGTAAAAAAAACTCTTCAGCAACACTATTTTCTTCTACGCCTTCCCACTTTAAAAATCCACGAGCCGCCACTGTGTGAGTATTATTGACATATACAAAATATATTCAATTACTATCTTTTACAGTATTATATAGAAATTAATATAAATTATTTTTGGATTCATTTTGAAAAGAAGACCTGAAATGTTAACATTTAAAAAAAAACAAAATTACTTTGCCTCTTTCAAGGTCTTTGTCTCCTTCTCTTCTTTTATCTATCAAATTACACATAACGCTAAGATAACATTGTTGATTAACTATTTGACCAATAGAAAAAAACTCTCTATGAACAATACTATGGTAATCAAAGGAAACAGTTGACATGACTTTGATTTTTTAACAGTTTTGACGTGGTTTTTGTCAGTTGGGTTCATCTTTAATACGATACTACCTTGATTGTTAAATTGTTCATGACTGATAGGCATAAAGCCATCTTACCACCAGTAATTATGTATTACCGAATGTCATCATCTAAAAAAGTATCTTCTTAAGAATCTCAACATGACGATTTAATCAAGCTGATTGAGCTTTAATTCTAATTAAATTAATCCAAATGATATCCAGTAAAACATTCTTGAATTTGATAATGTTTTCTTCACTGATTGACTAGAAAGGTCTTCCTAAACAAGGTTCATCTTCAACTACCTGTCAACTATTTCTAAAGAGTCTGTACCACTTACACTCTGTACCACTGTAACAATTTTTCTCTCCTAACTTCATCGCTATAACACTTTCTTAACATGAGTAATTCGTTAGATAAAATTGATTAGTAGATTAGCGAATAATCTTAGAGTTCTAAGATTATTCGCCCATATTGAAAACAGGAACGGTAATAGCCTAGAATGACTGATGGTACAGAAATGGACAGAGGGTTCTAGATTATGCGGCAGACCTCTAAAAAATGAACAGACTAATCAACCTGATTGAGCTGATTTAATGCTGATTAAATTAATCCAAATGATATCCAGTAAAACATTCTTAAATTTGATAATGTTTTCTTCACTGATTGACTAGAAAGGTCTTCCTAAACAAGGTTCATCTTCAACTACCTGTCAACTATTTCTAAAGAGTCTGTACCACTTACACTCTGTACCACTGTAACAATTTTTCTCTCCTAACTTCATCGCTATAACACTTTCTTAACATGGTACAGAAATGGACAGAGGGTTCTAGATTATGCGGCAGACCTCTAAAAAATGAACAGACGAAATAGAGAACGCTGGCGAGAAGTAGTCCGAAAAAGCATGCAAACAGAATGTGTTTGCATCGACTCTTTTGTAAAGAAGGATACGAAGAAAAAGTGTAGAGTACATGTATGTTCCTCGGTCATTTATCTTATGATACCTATGAAGTAATGTATGCTTCGTCTTCATATACCATAATTCGTGTCTTCCAATGTTTCAATTTTTTTCGCGAGCTATTTTTTGATATTCTTGTTAGAGTTTTAATGAATGTCTAAAATATATTCATATTCAGACATTCTAATTTAGGTTTGAAATATTTTTTTTGACAGTTTCTTTCTTTTTTACTTGATGATAACATTAATACATAATGTATATCATTATTTCACCGGACACAATATAGATCCAACTCCGAATTGATACATTGTGTGCCAGCTTGCCTCGGCTAACAAATATTAATTTTATTATTAGTATCGATATTCTCTATGGAATTAATTACTTTAACCGAATATGTTAATATCAGGTACATTTTCGAAACAGCACATATATAGCTGTCGATGAAAACAATTTAGACCTATCCAGATATCGCTTGTGCAACGTAAATCAACCATCCGACCACATGATTTTCGGATAAATTTGGTGTGAATTAGATTAGTTCCGTAAAGTGATATCGATAATGGATTCGCGCTGAAAACCGTAAATATCATTTTCTATAATATATGGGAATTGCTTGCTAGTAGTGGACGATATACTGTTAAAATTAAGAGTATTACCTATAATCAGAATGAGAAGAAAAAATATTAAACAAATTAACAAATTAAAAAATTGAGAAACAAATTTTAAGAGTGCAAATAAAAAAAAGTTGTCCTGGTGGTATTTTTTCTTTTTTATCATGAAACAAAAGAAAAAATTTTATAAAACGAAATATCTCTTAATTTTCCACTTTTTGGTGTATTTTCCTAAACCTCAAATTTACAAAAGTGTTAATAAAATATGGTTTTCTGTAGCAAAATATTGAAATATTTATTACGTATGGAATAACACATCCAGTAATTGGGCGCTATATATAATATGCTGGCGTATCTTCTTTTTTTCCAGTTTTTGTATGGTCGTGGGCTTACTGGCATAAACCTGAGACTTCAGAACACCCCACTTAGTTATTAGGTTCTACTGTTTTTTTTAAATTTTATTTATATGTTGTGGTCCATGACCATAATAACATAAAAAATAAACTTAAAAATGAAAATTACATTTAATAACATAACAATATAATATAAACACAACAGAAATACCCAATAATAACACTAAACAAATATTTACAAGATTAAAACCACGAACACCCAAAATGGAACAAACAAATTTAATTTACAAAAGCGATTACTTAAATTACCAAAGCTAATATATTGACCAAACTAAACAATACTTAAAACACACAATAAATGAACATTTCAAAAGCATTAGAAACCTAGAACCAAACGTAACTACCATTAATTTCAGAAATGATACTGTTCAATAATAAATGAATATGCATATATACATATATTATATATATATATATATATATATATATATATATATATATATATATATATATATATATATATATATATATATTAATATATCTACATATATATATATATATATATATATATATATATATATATATATATATATATATATATATATATATATATATATATATATATATATAGGAAAATACACCAAAAAGTGGAAAATTAAGAGATATTTCGTTTTATAAAATTTTTTCTTTTGTTTCATGATAAAAAAGAAAAAATACCACCAGGACAACTTTTTTTTATTTGCACTCTTAAAATTTGTTTCTCAATTTTTTAATTTGTTAATTTGTTTAATATTTTTTCTTCTCATTCTGATTATAGGTAATACTCTTAATTTTAACAGTATATCGTCCACTACTAGCAAGCAATTCCCATATATTATAGAAAATGATATTTACGGTTTTCAGCGCGAATCCATTATCGATATCACTTTACGGAACTAATCTAATTCACACCAAATTTATCCGAAAATCATGTGGTCGGATGGTTGATTTACGTTGCACAAGCGATATCTGGATAGGTCTAAATTGTTTTCATCGACAGCTATATATGTGCTGTTTCGAAAATGTACCTGATATTAACATATTCGGTTAAAGTAATTAATTCCATAGAGAATATCGATACTAATAATAAAATTAATATTTGTTAGCCGAGGCAAGCTGGCACACAATGTATCAATTCGGAGTTGGATCTATATTGTGTCCGGTGAAATAATGATATACATTATGTATTAATGTTATCATCAAGTAAAAAAGAAAGAAACTGTCAAAAAAAATATTTCAAACCTAAATTAGAATGTCTGAATATGAATATATTTTAGACATTCATTAAAACTCTAACAAGAATATCAAAAAATAGCTCGCGAAAAAAATTGAAACATTGGAAGACACGAATTATGGTATATGAAGACGAAGCATACATTACTTCATAGGTATCATAAGATAAATGACCGAGGAACATACATGTACTCTACACTTTTTCTTCGTATCCTTCTTTACAAAAGAGTCGATGCAAACACATTCTGTTTGCATGCTTTTTCGGACTACTTCTCGCCAGCGTTCTCTATTTCGTCTGTTCATTTTTTAGAGGTCTGCCGCATAATCTAGAACCCTCTGTCCATTTCTGTACCATGTTAAGAAAGTGTTATAGCGATGAAGTTAGGAGAGAAAAATTGTTACAGTGGTACAGAGTGTAAGTGGTACAGACTCTTTAGAAATAGTTGACAGGTAGTTGAAGATGAACCTTGTTTAGGAAGACCTTTCTAGTCAATCAGTGAAGAAAACATTATCAAATTTAAGAATGTTTTACTGGATATCATTTGGATTAATTTAATCAGCATTAAATCAGCTCAATCAGGTTGATTAGTCTGTTCATTTTTTAGAGGTCTGCCGCATAATCTAGAACCCTCTGTCCATTTCTGTACCATCAGTCATTCTAGGCTATTACCGTTCCTGTTTTCAATATGGGCGAATAATCTTAGAACTCTAAGATTATTCGCTAATCTACTAATCAATTTTATCTAACGAATTACTCATGTTAAGAAAGTGTTATAGCGATGAAGTTAGGAGAGAAAAATTGTTACAGTGGTACAGAGTGTAAGTGGTACAGACTCTTTAGAAATAGTTGACAGGTAGTTGAAGATGAACCTTGTTTAGGAAGACCTTTCTAGTCAATCAGTGAAGAAAACATTATCAAATTCAAGAATGTTTTACTGGATATCATTTGGATTAATTTAATTAGAATTAAAGCTCAATCAGCTTGATTAAATCGTCATGTTGAGATTCTTAAGAAGATACTTTTTTAGATGATGACATTCGGTAATACATAATTACTGGTGGTAAGATGGCTTTATGCCTATCAGTCATGAACAATTTAACAATCAAGGTAGTATCGTATTAAAGATGAACCCAACTGACAAAAACCACGTCAAAACTGTTAAAAAATCAAAGTCATGTCAACTGTTTCCTTTGATTACCATAGTATTGTTCATAGAGAGTTTTTTTCTATTGGTCAAATAGTTAATCAACAATGTTATCTTAGCGTTATGTGTAATTTGATAGATAAAAGAAGAGAAGGAGACAAAGACCTTGAAAGAGGCAAAGTAATTTTGTTTTTTTTTAAATGTTAACATTTCAGGTCTTCTTTTCAAAATGAATCCAAAAATAATTTATATTAATTTCTATATAATACTGTAAAAGATAGTAATTGAATATATTTTGTATATGTCAATAATACTCACACAGTGGCGGCTCGTGGATTTTTAAAGTGGGAAGGCGTAGAAGAAAATAGTGTTGCTGAAGAGTTTTTTTTACTTTCCCCTTCCTACTTTTTATTTTTCGTGCAATTGAAACCCTGTACAGGAGGTGAACCAGGAAAATGAATTAGAGGAAAGAATCTGAACGGAAATAAAATATGGTGTTTTGCTTTTAAAAATTGTTTACAGTGATAAATACTGGAGGGGCGGCGTACCAACGCCCTCCCTCACGAGCCGCCACTGTACTTACATTGACCACAATATTTTTAACTGACAGTAACATACATACCAAAAAAATTATATAGGTGAGGTTTGCCGTATAATTATTGTGTATTGAAATAATGAGACGTTTTTAATTGTATTCTTCATAATTGGGAACCATATTGAATTTAAATCTATCGAAGGCATATAATACGGTTATTTTTATTTAAATTAATAATAGCGGTTTCTTTTAATCTTCTGCATTTAATTACCGATTCTTTTATTGCCGTCTTTAAATTATTCTAATTGATTTTGTCTGATTGAATGTCCCGTTTCCCATGCATGTTGGCAAATTCTAGATTTATTAAAATCATCCTTTGCAAGAAGGTTTTTATGTTTTTTTATTCTAATATCTAAAGGATCTAATATCTAATATCTAGATGTCTCGCCTATATAAAATTTAATATATCTACATATATATATATATATATATATATATATATATATATATATATATATATATATATATATATATATATATATATATATATATATATATATACATATATATGTGCCTTTAATACCGTTACAAATGAAAATTCCAAAATTGTTAAGTTATAATAATTTTTTTATTATCTAAAGGTAACAAATTTATAAAATGTATCAAAGTTAAAAATATGTCTCAATATAACTCAAAATTAAACAAAAAAGTCATATTTTATGTAAAAAAAAATTAAAATTAATTATTCAATAAGATCTAGCTGGTATGTATTTAAAAATGAAATTGTACTCTGTATAAATATAATATATATTATAGAATTGTAATTGTTCTGATGATGGTTTTATAAAATAAACCGAAATGCTAATAAAATAGTAAAAAAATAATAATTTTATTAATACAATTGACTGACAATCCAAAAAAAAAATATTAAACTGCATTTATATATATATATATATATATATATATATATATATATATATATATATATATATATATATATATATATATATATATATAGGTGTAAATTATCTTTCCAGTTGGTAAAATAGATGGGCATGGCAGAGACGAAAAATAAACATATTTAAAGGGATAAGCAGATTTCTGTGCTGAATCGTCTTCCTAATCCAGTTTTGAGCAATCGAATTAGAGGAGCGCCATATTCTTGAGTGGCGCAGTATACTGATTAGTTCCTAATTATTCTGCAGTCAGTTCGTTAGAGAAAATTGATCCATGGCGGGTGAAATAATTCTCTGTGTAAAAGCAGATGAAAATTGTAAAATGAACGTGTGATCATAATACTGTTCACGTATAAAATCAAGCAGTGACTCGATGGTATTTGCACCGAACGTGACAGCGGTTTCGACTCACGCGCTTGGTATTGATGATTGTGAATTAGTTTAATGTTGCTAACATAAGAATTTGAAGAAAAAAGGGATCAGACCGCAGCGCATCTAATAACCGACATCCGGCAAGGTTTATGGGTCTAAACCTGGTAAGTAGGGTACTTAAAGCTATAGGCCTGAAATGGCTTCTATTTTAGTATATGTTAGGTTTATGGCTAAAAAAAAAGCAAGTATATTATCTTCTTTGTGCAATACTACTATATATAGGGGGTCCCAATTTATTTGCTAACTAGTAGTTAGTGCTGTTTACCTTAATTTGCTACAAGAAGCAGTGAGCTCCACGTATTCGGGAAGCTTTTGATTAGATGCATATAGACCCGGCCGGATCAAGCAAAGCATTCCGACTCATTTTTGAGTGTTCCTTCTGACATCTCCCTCCTTTCTCCGTGGATACTCCTATTCTCTTTCTCTCCTTCGACCACCTTGTCACCGATCTCCCTGAAACTTCGCTCTCTCATGCGATGTTCCAAACATGTATTTTGTTACTGTACGTGCTTCTGTCCTCAATCTCTGTCGGATCCATTTGTGCCTTTTCCAGATCGGTAATAATTTTGTTGGTGAGTCTTGTCGGTGGGAGTCTACTGATATATCTATAGAATTTCAACCTTCTTTTTCTAAGCTCTTTCTTCTTGTCCGCGGCTAAGTTGGACATTCTCTCTGTGGTCTTCTTGAAATGTAGTCTGTAGCCTTCATTTGTTAGTTTTGGGCCGAGAATTTTCCTCATAATTTTTCGTTTTTTTAGTATATTTTCTATGCCGCTTTTTGAACGTAGTGTAAGTATATATAAGTAAGTTAATATATATATATATATATATATATATATATATATATATATATATATATATATATATATATATAAAGGGTGATTCACAGTGAATGGTGCATTAAACGTTTACGGAGAACTACTTAAAGTAAAGCGTTCGATAGTTTGAGCATTGCGTCTTTACTCCCTTTCTTTCGTGCATCTTTGCTCCCGCTGTCAATGCGTTTTTGATCCCTTTTTGTAGATCGAGACGAATACAGATGTTGACCAATCATTCAGCAATACACCAGATCTCGAAATCTTTTTATAGTAAAATGATAGTAACCTATTGGTTACTAATCTTTGAAGTCCTTAAAAACATTAGTCTTTAGGAATTTAACATTGGCAAACTTTAACTGCGACGGCAATCTTTTGAGACAAATATATTTTGAGACATAATCAGAAATAAATATACATTTAGGTCCATCCGTGTCTCAATAGATATGATCATAAAAGAATATAAAATATGTTAAGCAATATATCGAAGATAAGCGATATATTTTCTTCGTAATCTTCTTTAAATAAGAGCCGTGACCTTTGGAAACTAATTTGGTTTGCGGCCTTTTAGTACTACTTGGAGATATGAACCAATTAGGTCTTTAATTTGATCTGTCCTCCTTTTTAGAGGTCTATAACTTTAGTGTTCATTAATGAATAATAAGGGATATCCTTATAGGTTCATTAATTTCTTGACTAACGGATGCGTCATTTTTTAATGGTCTATGTTGCAGCGTGTTTTAAGTGTAAAGATCTGAATTTTTGTGTTCTGTGCCTCCCCTCCCTCCAGATCTTCTGCAGATTTTGCATTGTATTTCTTGCCATTTCGCAACTTCTTCTGATCTGATGAGTATTACCGCCTTTGCTCCATATCAAAGCCGAACGATAAACGAATAGGTTTACTACCTTAAATTGTCCCATTTTGGGTTTCTCCTATGTATATATCCCCTGATGTTGGATATGTTGTTATCGTTATTTTCGTTTTATCCTATTAATATCTCCGTATATTTCTATTTCCTAAAGACGATTTTATGTGTTATACAGATATTATAACTTCATCATTATTAATTCATCAAGTGCATCCACAAGTAAAATATATTTTTTTTCTTTTATTTGGGTTTTTCGCCACGAGTTTTAGATTAAAACTCAAAAATATCAAAAATACGTGTTCTTATAATTGTTGTCAATGTAAGTAATCGTTAACACACACAAGAAAAATATATTTACATTCACTCTTTACTTTATATATTACAAATTAATATAATTTGTTTTTTCGTTTAGTTTTGAAAACGGGGGTAGAGGACCCTCCGAAACGTTAACGTTAAAAGTTTGTAAACTTTTTTATAACATTTTCATATCTTTAAAATTTTGTTCGTTAGGCAAATTTATTACAAAAAAGAATCACTGAGAAATTTGTCTCCGTTTGTTAACTTTTGTTTTTACCCAGTGATTCTTTCTTTACATAAGAACAGGTATTTTTGATATTTTTTGAGTTTTAGATAGTGGTGAAAAACCCAAATAAAAGAAAAAAAATATATGAACATGCCACAATCATTCAGACATTACTCACAAGTAAAACAAACAAGTGATTAAAAATACTGTAAGATTACATATTTTGGTCCAATTTTAGAACAAATTGCTTACTCTTTAAGGAAACATAATTTGCAAATAGTGTCTAAAACGCCTCAGTCTACTAATAATTTACTTCTCTACTGCCAAAGATAAAACAACGCAAAATAAAAAATCTGGAGTTGATATGTTAAGTTGCAACGAGTGCAGTAGCTGCTAGGTAGGACAAACGGGGCGTAATTTTCAAACCAGATTCAAAGAACACAAATCTGCGTACCTATTAAAGAAACAAAACCCTAATTTTGCGTACCATTTCATAGATACCAGACAAATATTTACCGATATTACAAAATGAAAAATGTTACATATAGCTCCAAAAAGCAAAAAATGGAACATTTTAGAAGCGATTGAAATCTATAAATATAATAAAAATCTGTCTAGGCAGTCATTAAACGATCAAACAGATCTCCGAAATTCCCCATTACTTAAAATATTGTCAAAAATTCAGTAGTGGCTCGTGAGGGACCGCGTTGGGGCGCCACCCCTCCAGCATTTACCACAGTAAACAATTTTTCAAAATAAAAAACTGTATTTTATTTCCGTTCAGTTTCTTTCCTTTAACTCATTTTCCCGATTCACATCGTATATAGGGTTTCAATAGCAGGAACAATACAAATGAGGAAGGGGAAAGCAAAAAAAAATCTTCAGCAGCCTATTTTCGTCTACGCCTTCCCACTTTAAAAACCCACGAGCCATATTAAAAAAATAACTCCAATAAAACTCTAAAATTAAATTAGTTACTGTAAAAACTGTAAAAACTGTAAAAATTAAATACATTAGTTTTAAATTAGTGTTTGAGAATGTAAAGTCGTTTTACGAAACTATAATCACTCAAATTTTGTTTTTAAAAATGAAAGTGATAGATAACAAAGTAGAAAATTGTTTTATTCCGCTACCACTACCACAAAATAACGGACAAATCAATCAATAATTTCCTATAAAATCTATTGTGGTGTTGTCCGTAATACATTACCCTTAACTTTTCATTCCATGTTTTTTTTTGTTTATGTCTTTCCTGATTTCATAACTTTTTGGATCTCCCTCTTTTTCTCTTTCAGTACTATCCCACCCCCCAGATTATCTTAATTAAATTATTGTGGCCGCATGCGTAAGCTCTTCTATATTATTGGGACGACTCAACTTTCAATCTCCATCTTATCGCGCTATTCCATTTTGTCCAAACTTGTAATCCCTTAAATTTTTCTTAGCATTCTTATTCTTTTTGCTGTGATTATATAATTATATCTGTCGTTTAGCATCCACGATTCACTGTCATGATATCATATAGGTTCAAAGCCAACATTAGACGCTTTCTTTTTCGTGATTTAATTGACATCACTCACATATTTAGTGAGATTAACTTCCAAAAGAATTCCAATATTATTCAGCAATGATCCGAGGTATTTCATGTTTCGTATTACATCATTTGCCTTTCTATCTATATAATTTATATTATTTCAGATTTACTTATAAATTAATATTAATTATAATTAATTTTTATTATTTATTAAAAAATACTATATCTCTGAAATGTTCTAAAAAATAATAGTATTCCTAATACCATCGAAAAAATCGGCAAAAATAACAAAAAAATGTTACTATCATATCTAGTCAAAATTAATAGATAAAAACTTTCTTCCAACTTAATGTACTTTCAGATACTTATTACATAAACTTGAAGAGATTTACCACTAAACACCAAAACACATTTTTGAACTGCTCGACGCACGTTTCGCTAACCATGTTAATAATGCCTTAATAATGCCTTATTACATAATTTAACTTTATTTAAAAAAAATATATTTATTTAGTTGGGTAAAGTTCACTGGTATGATGCTTTTCAAAAACCGATACGGTCTTTGAAATAATAACGCTTCTACTTCAGACGCTCAGCGAGTACGAGAACGCGTGTTCATTTTGAGCTAAATCGAAAAGGAAAGAAACCGATAAATGAATGTTAAAAGAATTAAAAATCAAAGTTTTCAACAAAAATACTATAGAAAATATAATATATATAATTAATATATAATTATGATTTACTTACCACAAACTGTGTCAAAATCGAAAAAAACACAGTATTTGTGCATTAAGGTTATTTAACTGTTTTTATTTATTGACAAAACACTGACACAACAACAGCTACTCGACTACGCTCGTTTATATTTTTGTTAGTATTCACATCTTAAGATGGCTATGGTGGGGATCTCTAGTAGGGATAGTAAATTTTCCCCTACTCAAAGTCATCCCCTCAAGGTGGCCATTTGTAAGGGATAAACAGTTTTAATTCACCCCTGGGTATCCCTTATCCAGTGCTTCCCTTGAGGGTTGAAATTGTACGCGTAACAATTTTTTCGACACACATTGCCTTTTCCAAATACAAACTATGTTACACTGTGCTGCTTGCAAAGAAACTTGCTTTCAAAACAAGCAATAGTCTTGGACGCCTCATTAAAAATAATAGAAGTTAAACAAATAAACCCTATAAATCAGGAATTTATTTAATTGAGTGCGAGTCGTGTCCAAAAGTCTATGTTGGACAAACAGGAAGGCCTTTCTCTACTAAGCTTACTGAACATAAAAGAAGTTCTAAATAGAATTCTAAATAAAAAAATAATTCTCAATATGCTAATCGCTTAATGTTAGTAAATCATACTTTTAATGATAATTTTAAAATGTTACATAATGAGAATAAATCCAAAAAATTAAAATCTTTTAGAGAGCCTAGAAATTAATAAAAGCAAAAATGTTAATACTTTACTAAATTCCCACTTAGACTTGAATGGTTCACCGTTATTAAACTTATATTGCCCTCCTAGACGTTAAAAAAATGGGTTTTCTCATTATCATCTTTAGTATATTTTGATATTAATAGATGGACAGTTTAGGTTGTAATTACTTTTCTTACTGTTAATTAAACATAGTTTATATTTGAAAAAGGTACTGTGCGTCGAAACAATAGTTATACGTACAATTTTAAATATAGTGGAAATTCCTAGATATTAATCTTTGCTTATTTATTGATTATTATTCACGTATGGGCCCTGGTGGACCACGCGAAGTACAATTAGAGGCGTTTGTTGTCGTTAGCCTTCCTTTGCGCCCATACTAATTTCATTCTTTCGCTATGAACTTTTTTCCTTTCGTCAGACCAAGTTGTTCCAGTCTTCCTACATTTTTCCCTCTGGCTAACCTCCCAAACGTTAACCTTGTGTCTGAAACAGCCTCTATCCTGAATTTCACATTGTGTAATATTTGCTGATCTTAGATCCTCCTTAATTGCAGCAATCCATTTAATTATTTCTACTTTAGCTCTACTCCTATTTTCATAAAATTCGACTATTTATCTAGTTAATCTACTCGGATTCATCCGTTTTATGTATCCGTAAAACCTAAGTCGTCTTTTTCTCATATCGCTATGTATATCAGTGTATTGTTTGATTTCATGGTTTTCTCGAAGTCGGTATGTTGTGCCATTTATTTGTTTGGGGCCTAAGATTTTTCTTATGATTTTTCTTTCCTTCTTTTCAATGTCCTCGATGTCTCTCTTTCTATTCATAATGAGCGTTTCTGCCCCATATAAACATTCTGGTTTAATAATTGTGTTGTAATGTCTCAATTTCGTGTTTTTAGATATGATATGTTTTTGGATATTTTTTGTTGTCAATATTTTGTGTAAGTCTTAATGCCATTTCCATTTTTTGACATCTACCCTTATTGGCTGCTTTTTCCAACCCATTTTCCATGATTATTTCACGCAAATATTTGAACTGAGAGACTCATCTGATGCTACCATATCTTGTTTTTAGAAATTGTGTTCTTAGCCTGTTGCAGTTCATGCATTGTGTCTTTTCAAAGGAAATTTGGAGTCCTACCTTTTCTGCTATTTCTTTTAGGATTTCAATCTGTTTTTGTGCCGTTAATATATCTTGAGTCAAAATTGCTAGGTCATCAGCAAACGCCAGACAATCTATTTCGATGTTGGTTCTTCCCAGTTTAATGGGCTGGTCAATATTCAGGGCCGACTTTATGTCACGCCACTGACTTTATGTCAGTTAAATAAGAGTGGCGAGAGTCCATCCCCTTGTCTCACTCCAGTTTTAATTTCGAAGTGCTCTGAGATGTGACCCATGAATTTAACTTTTGACCTTGTGTTAGTTAATGTTTCTTTAATAATTGCCAGCGTTTTCAGATCTAGTCCTTGTTCTTTCAAAATTTGGAATAAAGATTCGCGGTCAATAGAATCATATGCTTTTTTGAAATCCACAAATGTACAGACGAGATTTTATTGTACAGTTTTGATGTCTTAGGATCAACTTTAGATCCAGGATCTGTTCGGGGCAGGATTTGCCCGGTCGAAATCCTGCTTGATATTCACCAATTTTAGGTTCTAACTGTCCCTGTGCTCTGTCTAGTAGACATTGAGATAGAATCTTGTAACAAACTGGGGGCAGAGATATCCTTCTGTAGTTGTTTACATCCGTTCTATCTCCTTTCTTGTGTAGTGGATGTATTAGAGCATCTTTCCAATCTTCCGGAATCCGTTCGGTTCGCCAAATTTCTTGTAGAATTTTGGTTATTTCCTTGATTGTACCTGGGCCAGCGGATTTCAAAATTTCAGCAGTGATTCCATCTTCACCAGAAGTTTTGTTATTTTTAAGTCGCTTGATTTGCCTAATTATTTCATCCTCATTCGGTGGTAATGAATCTGCGTTTGTTTGTTCAGGGTTTAGTGTTGGTAATTTGTTTATGGGCTCAGGACAGTTTAGTAGTTGTTCAAAATATTTCTTATTTATTTATTATATTTGTTACATTTAAAATGCAGTTAGTTATATTGCATAAATCTCTAAAAGTATAGCTCTGAAAAGAAATATTTTCTTTTAATCTGTTTAGTTTATTTGTAATTAAAATATAGTTCGAGTAATAAAAATGGTAAATATTTAGATAGAAACGTCCCGATTCGCAAATTCTGTAAAAGTAATTCGGGAGGAACTTGGACTGCATCGAATTTATTTGTTTGTCTGTTTCGTCCTCACTAATTATCCACAATTTCGGATGATTCTCGTTTTGTGCAGTTTAATTAACAGGAAATACGCCGACAGATTTTCCAATAATTAAGTGAACAAGAGCGTTACCCTAAAATTATTGCCAATTTGCAATTAACTTGTTTAAACTTTTCGATATTAATTATCACTGTTCAGTTATGAGTATGTCGCACCTCTTACTATTTAAGGTGACAAGAGAAAAATTAATTTGTTTACAATTACTACAACTTTTACAAAATTTACTACAACTTTATTAATTAAATATTTTTATTCTGCATATTTTTTTTTATTCATACCATTAACCTCATTAATCATATTGAGATCATTTCTTTTATTAGGTGTAATAACTGACAACATTCATAACATTTGTTTTTTTTTTAAGAAAAATACAACCCTCCAATTTGGTTTTTTGCTTTTTTATAACCCTCATTTGTTTCTTTTTACGACATTTTCTATTCATCTTCGTATTAGGTCCCCTTTTCCTGTATTTCTTGTTAAGTGCTTCGTTAAATTTTTCGCAGTCCTTCTATTATTAGAGTTATCTAAAAGTTCGTTTGTTTATTTAATTAACTGTGTGTGTGTTCGAGACTGTTCTTTGTTTCAGTTTTTGTAGGCAAAAATTGAGTTTATTTCCACATTGTTCGAAATATTAGACTGATTTTGATATTGAAAAATTGATTTTGAGATATTCTATGAGTTTTTTCAATGAAAAAATATTCCATAGATTCGAAAAAAGGGTTATTCGGATAGTTTTTTAAGAGTGGTACTTTGGATAGTTTTTAAGAATTACTAGAAAGTAGGGTCCTTTGATAATAAGTTTTTTAAAGTGGCTTCTAGACGTTGACACAAGCTGGACTGATAAAGGCTATAAGTTCAAAAACTGATCTCGGGCAATACCGTTTGCATTTTGATGACGCCGTAAGGAGCCATCAGGATATCTATGTGTAGATGGGTGCGCGTGTGTAGTGAGAAACATAAAAGTACACATATTTGAAGAAAATGTAAAACTCACTGTGTAACTTATCTTGAACACTAACTGAAACACTTTCTGCTTGTTTATTTTTTTGTTTCTGTTTGCGGTGGCTAAAAATAGGACAAAGAAAACGATTTCAAAGATTTTGCTTTTATTATGTTAGGTATTTTTCATATGCTACTAAACTAATTCGTATTCGTACTAGAATATATACCTGTTACTCTAGAAATAATTGTGAAGGAAATACATCATCCCTAGTATCTATGAGATAAAGTTTAAATTCTGCCCGTTATGTAATAACCGAAATTTTAAAACCTGTCTTATCTGCAAGCTTGTCCAAACATCCCCTTTCATCCCAGGCCACAAGCAGCTCACTAAAGAGTACTGTATTAGAAGAGCCTCGCGACACTCGACTGGCCCGCTCGATCTTTAAATTTATTGTCGGTAGAAAATATATGGAATAACTTTGGTCAACCTGTTAAGCAATTGTCGGTAGTACCAGTAATTTTAAATCAACTTTTGTACGTACAACGTATAATGCGCCTATTGTTCGTAAAAAATAAAATCCAATACACCTCATCGATGACGCTGTTGATGAACAGCAGAAATACCACTACAAAAATGAAATAATAAAATAATCAATGTGTTCGATACAGGGCCTGATATTACCGTATACCAAAATGGGTCCGGTTTACGCATGACGTCACTCGTTGAGTAAAATTCAAATATCTTCGTTGCTAGACTTTGAAATACAATTTAAATGCATTGTAATTGAAAATAAGGCTTTATATTGAGGACAAATACATTATTAATCTGGGCAACATACTACAAAATTCTATATAACAGACACGTACACAATTTTATTTGAATTTAAGACACTATTTTCAGAACAAAACATCTTCGATAGTTCGAATAGTTTTTATTTATCGACAAAAACATTTCGTTTCATAGATTAATATTATTTATTACGAGTATTTGAAATGTATATAAACAAATAATTTTGTTTCTCAGTTTAAAATGTATGTAAAAAATAATATACATTGGTTATATGTAATTGCAATATGCAAATTGAAAGTTTTGTAAATATTGGTTTTTAAATGTAATATCCAGCTAAATTCGATATTTTTTATCACAAATAACATATTAATTATTCAACACATCTAGCCCTATTTTATATTGATTTTAAAAATGACAATATTTTGTTTCCTAAATTTAAAATTGTACATATTTCTTAAGCTTATGTCCATTGTGAATTAGCTGTAAGTGTAATTATGTAATAGTTTTAGTCATCTTTCTTTTACCTAACTTTACACTCACATTCGCGATCGAAAATTTTTTTTTTTTGCTTTTTCTGGGCATTCAATGTGGCTACATCTAAGCATCAAATTATTCAAACAATTCTTGGTCAAGGATTCTCCATTAACAGACTTAAAAAATTGTTCAAGCTGTTTCATTTGTGAAAGAAAATCTTCAGAAGGTTTGTGTAAACCTCCTTCACTTAAATGATCAGTCCAGGTATATTTGGACGTGCTGGATCTTTCTAAACTGGATAAACTGGATTTTACTTGTTGATATTTATTGGCACGTTTAAAGGTTATCGCATATATTGTATACTATTAGAATGATTACTTTGATTTTTTACCTTACGATCGATAACAGCTGTTTTAAGAGCTACAATAGTAATATAATTGTCATAATAATTTTTGCATGCTCTGGTAAAGGAGCTAAATAGCCAAAATTGGTAGCATCTATAATACACTATTTTTAATGGCACTGCAAGTCATTCAGGGCAAAATAATATTAAGAGGAGTGTAAAAATTTCTAAAGTTGATGGTAAAAGGTAAATTGTATAACTATGCAAAAAAAATGAAACGTTTTGATTGAAAATTTATATTTTAAATACGTCATACTTCATGCTGGCAATGAAGATAGGTTTATTGGGGGTTCAGAGACCATATTTTTCTCAAAAACTGAGCTTACTATTACCATGGTGAAATGAATCAGGAACATTTCCTGAAATGGTTTGAAAATCATTTATATTTATGAATAATGTTATTAACCATGTCCATGTAAATAACCAAAATACCCAACAGCTGATGGACTAAAGCTGCCATTCAAGATTGGTTAACTAATAATAACACAGCATTTTCAATCGAAATGCTTAATACTGAGCTTTTAAAAATTCTACTAGAGAATGTACCACAACCATATTTTTTTTTTATTTATGTCCTAAGTGGAACCTTTTTAGAAATAACCAAAAAGGAAATATTTAGTAGATGACTTAGCAAAACGATATGGGCACAAAGTTTTACGTATTCCCGCATACGACTGCTTTTCAACAAAGTTGAACTTACATGGAGAAATGTAAAAAAATATTATAACAAACATATGGGTAGAGATGGTAATACACAACAAGACTGTATAAATATGGAGTATGAGGTACTTCACACTGTTACTCCTGAGATATGAAAGAATACGATCAAGCATACAGAAAATAAAACAATCAAATGATATGACAGAGTATACTATTTGAACGAAATAATTGATCGAAAAGAAGTTCTTCCTTTAATTATAAATACTGCACGTGATAGCAGTGATTCCAGCCAGTACATTTCAGATTCCGATTAATCAAAAATATAAGTTTTTTATGTTTTCTGCTTGTATATAATATATCAATAAATATCGATAATTATATAATATTTATATTTTAATAACCATCCAAATATTAAAAAATGTTGATGGTTTTTGAACGAAGCATTTTGAAACAGGGCCTGATACTCCCGTATACCAAAATGCATCCGGTTTCCGCATGACGTCACACGTTGAGTAAAATTCTAATATCTCCATTACTAGACTTTTAAATACAATTTAAATGCACTATAATTAGGACTAAGGCTTTATATTGGGAACAAATAACGTACAAGTGTGGACAACAAACAACAAAATTCTATATAAAATACACGTACACATTTTTATTCGAATTTAAGCCAATTTATTTACAGAACAAAACAACTTCGATAGTTCCAATTTTCATGTATTGACAAAAACATTATAGTTTTATAAATTAATACTATTTATTACGAGTACTTCAAATGAATATAAACAAATCCTTTTGTTTATCAGTTTAAAATGTAAGTAAAAACTAATATACAGTGGTTATATAAAATTGCAATATCCAAATTGAAAGTTTTGTAAACATTGGTTTTTAAATTTAATATCCAGCTAAATTCGATATTTCTTACCACAAATAAAATATAAATTATTCAACACACCTCTAGCCATAGTTATACCATACATTGGTATTAAAAATGACAAAATTTTGTTTCATAAATTTAAAATTATACATATTTCTTAAGCTCATGTCCATTGTGAATTAGCTATAAGTGTAATTATGTAATAGTTTTCTCGAATTTTCTCTCGTGCGAAAATACATTCGCGATCGAACAAGTTTTTTTTTGCTTTTTATGGGCATTCAATATGATTACTTCCAGCATAAAATTATTCAAATAATTTTTGGTAAAGGTCAAGGATTCTCCATTAACAGACTTAAAATTTTGTTCAAGCTGTTTCATTTGTGACAGAAAATCTTCAGAACGTTTGTGTAAATCTCATTCACTTAAATGATCAGTCCAGGTATATTTGGACGTGGTGGGTCTTTCTAAACTGGAATCGTTTAACTTGAAATATATATATATATATATATATATATGTATATATATATATATATATATATATATATATATATATATATATATATATATATATATATATATATATATATATATCTATCATCATCAGTCATCATATGTCATCATCATCAGCCCGCATCGATCCACTGCAGAATGAAGGCATCTTCAGCATGCTTCCAACCTTCACGGTCCTGGGCTTTCCTCTGCCATTCGGGTCCAATATACTTAACGATGTCATCAATCCATCGTGCTTTCGGTCTTCTTCGCGGACGTTTGCGATCAAGCGGTATCCACTCCAGGACTGCCTTGGTCCATCTGTCGTCCCATCGCCTCGCTATATGGCCTGCCCATCTCCATTTCAACTGTTTTACTCTTCCAATGATGTCACAGACTTTTGTTTGTTCCCTGATCCATGCGCAGGACTTTCTGTCTCGTCTTGTAATGCCAAGCATACATCTTTCCATTCCCCTCTGCGCCACCCGAAGTTTTTGAATTGATTGCGATGTGAGTGTCCAGGTTTCACTTCCGTATATCATAACGGGTAGAACGCACTGATCGAATACTTTTCTTTTCAGGCAAAGTGGGAGTCTGCTCTTAAACACTATGTTGAGCCTACCAAACGCCTGCCAGCCACATTTAACACGCCGTTCCACCTCCCGGGCGGTATTCTCCTCCATGGAAATCCTCTGCCCAAGATATATAAAGCTGTCCACAATCTCTAAATCCCTTCCTAGAACTGAAATTCTTCTGTCCTGAGCGAAGTTATTGAACATAACCTGACTCTTTTTCAGGTTAATTTTCAAGCCAAATTGCCCTTTGCAGTTCTTGTATACGTCTTTGCAGCTCCTCTGGGTCTTGTGAAACGAGAATAATATCATCTGCAAATCTAAGATGGTTTAAGTTTGCACCATTGATCTTTACACCATCCTGTTCCCAATCCAGTTTACGGAATACTTCTTCAAGGCCAGCCGAGACAAGAATAGGCGATATTGCGTCACCCTGCCGTACACCTCGTTCTATATTAATTCCCACTTCAAGATCATCAAGGTGAATTGTGGCTGTAGCTCCATCATATATCGATTCTAATAGGTTTACATAGGCTCTCTCTACACCTTGGCTAAGCAGTGCATCCATTATCGCATGCTTTGAGATGGAATCAAATGCTTTTTCGTAGTCGATAAAAGCCAAGCACAGTGGCACGGTGTATTCGTTGTGCCTTTCTATGACCTGCTGTACAACCTGGATGTGATCCATTGTACTGAATCCACTTCTGAATCCTGCTTGTTCTCTTGGTTGTGCGTCATTCATTTTTTTTAATATTCTTTTAGAAATTATCTTAGTGAAAACTTTGTACATCACTGATAGGAGGCTTATCGGACGGTAGTTCTTTAAATCTTCCTGTGCTCCTTTTTTATGTAAAAGGATCACTTCTGCATTTTTCCATAAGTCCGGTACTTTTTGTTCTTTGAGGCATTTTGAGTATAATTTTGCCAGTGTTTTATGTAACGTCCGACCACCAGCTTTTAGCATTTCGACAGTTACACTATCCTTTCCTGGAGCCTTGCCATTCTTCATCAATTCTATAGCATTTGTTACTTCCTCCACTAGGATATCTGGCATTATATATTGTTCTTCCGTGGGTATTGCTGTCCCTGACTGGCTCTGATCTTCATATAACTGGGAATAAAACCTTCTGAAATTCTCTAGCATTTGGGTACGCGTCCTGCACACTGTGCCATCCTCACGCTTTTCTCATTGCTCGCCGTTTCTTCATTAAATCAATGGTCTCACTGGAGATTTTTGTTTGTTTGGGACATTTTTCCTCTGGTGCTATTGAAGCAGCCGTTTGAAGTACATTGTTGGCGATTTCTTCATATTGAACTGATATTTCCACCTCCTCTGGATCTTGTAACGCAGCAAACCGGTTTGACAAAGCAATCTCAAAATCGCTTCCTCTCTCCAGCAGTTTTCCAGAATCCACCTTGCCCTTCTTTGATCTTACCATTCTTTCGCGCTCTTTTCGACAGTCAATCCGAACCCTTGCTCGTACCATTCGGTGATCACTTCCAACATTAAAATTGTTAAGGACAGTACAATTGGTAAATATTGTTTTATCGTTGGTCATGATGTAGTCAATTTCGCTTGTGAGCCCAGATGGACTTTTCCATGTCCATTTTCTGCTGATATTTTTCTTATAGAATGAATTCATAATATATAGTTCTTGTCCTTCAGCAAAATCAACTAATCTGTCACCTCTATTGTCTCGCTCACCAGTTCCATATGGGCCAGTTGCATTTTCGTCTGTTCTTGTTGTTCCAATTCTGGCATTAAAATCACCCATCAGGATTTTGTACCTACATTTCTCCTTGTATAAAAGCTGGGCAACATCATCATAAAATTCCTCAATTTCCTATTATATATATATATATATATATATATATATATATATATATATATATATATATATATATATATATATATATATATATATATATATTCAACTAAATGTTTGAGTCCATCATATTCAAGTTCATGAAGGTCCTCGTCAATATCTTCTTTATGAGCCCTGTTTAACATAAGTATCATAAAGATCATTTCTTGGTACCAAATTTCTTGATCATTGGACCACATATTGGTGAATTTGGAGTATCATCCGTTTCCACATAGCAAAACTAGGAATGAGCGCCTATTTATTTATATTAGAAATATTACTACCCTCACCATCATTACTATTTCAACCACCATCCAACCAACCACTATCTACTACTAACATCTAATCAAGCATAAATAATTAAAACACCATACTTTAATAGCAACAAATTTGTAAACATGATTCAATGTTTTTGGGTTTAATATCTATTTCAGTTATATTTCGGTAGTGATAATTATCTGGTCAACAACTCAGCGATAACTTATTTTGTTTAACTTTTCTTAATTCTTGCAGATTGTTCATTCGAACTGGTTTTCTAGAACTAAATGCCAGATTTTGAGTCGATACAGCATCATTCTTCAAGCCTCGGTAACTTTTTGTTGTGTAATTTAACAAGTTACGTTGAAGATTTTCCTTGAAATCGCTATTTAAAAAGCGTTTCGAACGAATACAAGCCCTTTTCAGGTTAAATTTATCCTGTCTTTTTGTGGCATGATTCCACTTCTTACACGCAACTTTATTTTTGGGAAAATGAAAAACTTCACATCACAAGGGTTCTTTTTCGACTGATTGTGGGAGTTAGACTCAAACACAGCACAACGCATTGTTATTATTGAATATTTTAAATTAACACTACACAAACGCCGTACATAAACTTCCAGTAAACTTGTTATATGTCAAAACCATCATGTTATTCGAATTTTACTCTATGGGTGGCGTATTCCCGCCAACATAGCTCCGCCCACCATGCGCAATGGCATACCTTAGTAATTATTTTACAGTGATTTTGAAATGTGCTGAATCTATCTAGAGGTACTAAATCAATAACACTTACAAGACTTTCAACATTTATTATATATTTTTTTTGTTACTTGGTAACTTGTGTTTCTTTTTAGGGTTGATTTTTTAATTATTACAGTTTAAATTTTAAAAATGACTCGATAAAGTAAGGTTATGGTGCCTAATCACAATCTGACAACATGATAATCTAAATGTTGTTCACATGCTTAATGACGTGCACCTGATTTTATTTTGTACGAACTATAGGATGATTTTAGTGTTAAATTATATTTAATTTATAATTCGTAAAATACATAATTCTTGTATACACATCTTTCAGTTTCTTTATATTGAGTTCTGTAATCTGGGATGGTATTCTTTTTATTTCGGTACTTCAGTAAGATACAAAAATATATCATTAGAGTGTCTGAAATCGTATGCCTGTAGTTAGGCCAGGATTATTCAGAATGAGAGAATATTCAAGGAACATTCAAGATATTTAATTGTTAGAAATTTCACTAAATTTCAAAAATTAACTTAAGTTTTAACTAGAATCGATGAAACGTCGAAATATAATTATTTACTACTTATATTCCTCTCAAATTCAGCATATATATAATTCTGTATATACTTGAATTGAAATCTTTAAGGTTACTGACACAGTGGCAAAAGTAGCATTTAATCTACAACATAGTATTTTGATATAAGATCCTTTTATATGAAAACTCACCCGTTATTTGTCACATTCCGACAAAGTTGATAGAAAGCATATATGGAAAATTGAAAAAAAGGAAAAACATTATATAAAGATAAAAAATAATGTAAGAAAACATAAACATTGTTCTTAAGCAGGAGTGTGTACTGAGTCCTCTACTACTTTCGGTAATCATTGACGATAACATAAAAAATGCTTTTATTTGCCGAAGATTAGGTATTTATAGTGGAGGCAGAAGAAATATTACAACAAAATTTAAATACATATCGACAAAAAAAATTAAAACAAAAATTGATAAACAAAAGGTGTAAAGTAAACCGTGATGATAGCAGCGCAGGAAAAGAAATACCGGATTTCTTTAAATGGAAACACAGTAAAACAGATTCATAATATGTGTTTCGATTAATAATGGCGATTATTTCGAAAAATTTGAGAGTTTATTTCCAAAACAAAATAAATTAGCTTAAGAATCAAAGTATTGGCCATCGTTAGCTGTTACTTTTTCCAATCCTTTTCTTAAAAAATGGATTCCACACCAAAAGAACTATTGGTTTTTGAAGCCAATCATTAATTAAACCAAATTTTTACTTCTTAAGAATATGAAAGTAAAAGTGTTGTTTTGAAAGTCCGTGCTGCATCGATCGAAATAAATGGTAGTCCGAATGGGCTAAGCCCGGTGAATATGACGGGTGGGGTAGGACGTTTACCATTTAACTTTTTTCAAATATTTTTTTACACATTTTGCAACATGGGGTCGATCATAGTTATGTTGGAAACATTTTGGTTGGTTTTTGGAAACATGCGTCTTTATTGCATTCCTTTATCATGTCTTTGGGAGTATTGTGGTCACTTTTCCTTCAATGCTTGATTCAGTTTTATCAATTATTGTCGGTATCGATCGCCCGTAATCGTTTCACCAGGTTTCAGCAGTTCGTAGTACACAGCTTCCCTACAATCCCACCAAATACACAGCAAAGCCTTCTTTCCATGTATATTGCGCAGTGGTTACGATGTTGAAGGCTGGCCTGGGTCTACCCATGATTTTTTGCGCGTTGGGTTTTTGCACTTTTCATCACCTGTCACAACTCGATGCAAAAAAAACGTTTTTCTTATTTGCCTGGTAAACAAAATTTTACAAGTTGTTTTTCGCCATTCCATGCCTTCAATTACCTCTCTTCAAATCATATGTAACCCATTTTCTCTTCATCTGGGTTTTCCCAATGCGGGTAGACGTTCAAAAATGGTGGATTGGACAATATTCATTGTTGCTACCAATTGTTTCAACGTATGAGTTGAGTCTTCATCTAACAATGCGTTCAAATCTGCATTTTCACACTTTTTCGGCTGTCCTAGACGCTCCTTGTGTTCAATTTCAAAATCACCACTTTTAAAGTGTTTAAATCATCGTTCGCTAGTTTTTTGGGTTAGAGCATGTTCACCATAAGCTTCAACCAACAATAGATGATTTTCAGAAGCCTTTTTCTTCGAATGAAAAAAGGTTAGTAAAGTTCCCCGCAAAACGTTTCTTCTGGTACATAATTCGACATATTCAAAGCCATGAAAAACTATATTTTTGCAGAATGACAATTAATAACAATCTTGCTTTTGATGGCGTATGTTTATCATCTAAAACGCCATAGTCGTTATTAGTCTATACCAACAAATTGGTATAGATTATTGACGACTATGGCGTTTTTAGTAGTAACCTCAACTCTTAGGAAAATCGATATTATTAACCGAAACATCTATTAATACAATTATCTGGATACAATAAAATAAGACAACAGTAAAATAGACAGCAAAATAAAACCAATAATAGAGAAGGTTGAAAGGATATAAAAATTGTTAAAAAACAAGTTTTTATAGACAAAAGAAATGCCAAAACAGACAAAAAAGTTGTAAAACTTTTATTAAAATATGCCAGAGAATCATAAATGATGTTAACCAGAAATAAAAGCAGAAATACCGCCAGAGAATTAAGATTTCGCAGGAAAATCTAAGGAATCACAGGACGAGACACAGTCAGAAATAAAACAGTGTTAGAGCAAGAAAACATCACGTAAAATTGGCGTACTTGCCTAAGACAGGAGCTCTTAAAAAAGGCAGACAATACCAAGTTAAATACCTCGTAGTTAAATCGTAAGTACCTAGATAGTTAAATCGAGTAAAATGTATAAATCTATTGTGTAATCCGGCATCTATATGTATAAGAATTTCTATGTAAATAAATAAATACTTAAAACTATAAAACTCTTTGATTACAGCGTGATTTTAATTATACTTTAGTGCTTTTAAAAACTGGAATATGCGTATGTGGATATATACCAAAATGATTAGCACATTCTATAATTTATTTGACCAAAAAGGTACACAATGAAATTAATTCATTAAATAAATGTAATTGAAACTGTCTAAAACAGGTGGTTTAAGCTTAGAACATAACATTTATGTTAATTAGCGCTGCAATTTTCCTAATTATCAACTTCTCAAAACGAGTAGGGGTTTATAATTTTTATTTGGATGTATTTTCACTAATGCGCCAGGAAACTAATTACATTTACAATATTATGTGATTCCGTCTAATGTTCCAGCATTTTCTGGTTTTTAGTTGATTGAGTCTACACCTAACTAGATTAATATAATCTATATTACAAATTTGTGTAGGTAAAGCTGATTACGATTGGTTTTTAATGCTAATAATTTGCGATATAGATAACAGAGATAATATTTGTTCTAAATAAATTTACTTAAAACTAATTGATACCAAATCGAAACGTAATAAGTTTTAGTTATTTTTCATGAAAAATAACTGCATTTGAAGCACACAGAAAATTGTCTGAAGGTTATGGTGAGTAAGCTCCATCATCTAGACAATAATCGTAATGGAACATATTTTGTTATTTCACTATGGAAGGATAAAAGATCGATTTGAATATATATATATATTTATATATATATATATATATATATATATATATATATATATATATATATATATATATATATATATATATGTCTATATATATGTATATATATATATATATATATATATATATATATATATATATATATATATATATATATATATATATATATATATATATATATTATATTATATATATATATATATATATATATATATATATATATATATATATATATATATATATATATATATATATATATATATCAGGTTCATCTCCATGTTGTTCTATCTCTGGTCATTGTCTTTCAGTCCTTATTCTCCTCAGAGAAGATGGTTTTATTAGATTTTTTCTATTAGTAGATGGTTCAAGCCACCTGTTAGTTTTGATCAATATTAAGTCAATCTTCTTTTCTTCTTCACACTTGTTTATTATCGCCTAGGTAGACAAATTCCTCCACGCTTTCAAAAGTTCTTTTCATTCATTCTAGTTCTATATCCACTTCCACTTTCGAGTCCTTTTCTTGAATACCTTCTACTATCGTTAGTTTACTTGTCATTTAATTTATTTTTAAACGAAACTTGTATGCTGTTTTCACTAGCCTTTTGGCTGCTTTCACTAGCCGCATAACCCACTATTTGATGGCTTCTCTAAAGAATGTGCCGTCTGTTCAGCTTGTTAATCCTAAACCATGTGGAATAAAAGTGTCGATATTGGATCCTCTTGCCTTTGGCCTGCCTTGATCAGAATATCTTCTGTCGTTCCTCCTTTTACACCTACATTGGCTGTTGTCATCTCCACTGTTATGCTCGCTAATCTCACTATTTTAGAGGTACTTAACATTCTTCCATGGTTTTTATCATTCTGGATCTCTTAACTGAATCATAGGCCTTACTAAAATCTACAAACAGTATCATTGCTGGAACTTTATATTCGTAACATGTTATTAGTGCTCCCTCTATATAGTGCTGCTACAAGAAATCCCTCTATAATTATACAATCTATGGTAGCATTGTCCCAACTTGCTCGTTTTCTTCTCTCCAAATAATAATGATCAATTTGAATAGTTTTTGTTTTAGCTCATCTCCTGCAAACTTTATGTTTTCTACCGCTATTCCATACCTCCCTGAACTCTCACTATGTTTCAGCTGCTTTATAATCTATTTTACTTCTTTATTTATAGGTTCGGTTCATCCCTCATCAACATCATCATTTAGCATTTCTTCAAAATATTCTTTTCTTCTTTCCTTCGTTCTTTTTTTATCTCCTATCAGATTGCCCTCTTTATCTTTTTAACACATATTAGTGTTGTTTGATCTCGCTTTCCTTTGCCTCTCTTCACCTCTCTGTAAAAATTTCTTATTTATTTCCTGTGGTAATAATTTTCTGTCTGCTGTACAGTCTGCTGGTTTTTTTATCTAGTTATTTTCTTAGCTCTTGCTCTCTGTCCTGTATATGCTTATCTATCCTCTTCTTTCTGGGTCTGAAGTGCGTGATATGAGTCTTTTTTAATAACTGTTTCCATTCTTCTCCAATCCCCTTCTAAACTCTGAACTTCTTCCTGTTCAGTTTCTCTAAAACATTAGTCTATTTCTTTTTCATATCTCTTGAATTTCTATCTTTTGTAGTTCCTTCATGTTACACCGTTTTTTCTTCACTAATCTATTTTTCTTCATTATTACATTATCAATTTTTACATTTATTTTCACAAGGAAGTTGTCTGTTTTTTTTTACTTTATGATGTTGTTTTTCTGCAATGACATCGTCTATTTGATTCGTGTAGTCTCCATCTGGTGGAATCCAGGTTCCGTTGCAAAATGAGTATTCACAATCTTCAGGCCTTTTTCTTCTGTAAATTCGATAACCCTCCATTTTTTATTTCCATTTTTATTACTAACCAAGTGTTTATTTTCTCCTCCCGTTATCTGCTTATATATAGACTCTCTCCCTATCTACGCATTAAAATCCTTTATTATTATCTTGAAATTTTGTTTATTTAATATACTATAAGGAATTATAATCTATTATAAGCTCTACACTTCATAAACACATTTTCATCATTTTCAACATTTTCTTCATTTTTAGTTTATTCCTTATTTCTATTTCATTAAAACAGGTGAGATCCAGGTTCCTTCGTAAACGTCCTTTCTTGCAAATTGAGTACTCATAATCTTCATACCTTGTTCTTCTGTAAACTCAATAAACCTCTTTCCATTTTTGTTACTGTCCAGGTGTTTACTTTCCCCGCCCGTTATGTGCTTATATATTATCTTGATATTTTCTTTATTCAATCTACAAAACAATCTTCAGAAACCTTCCTTTTCATACTCTTGTTTTTCTTCGGTGGGGACATATGTATTCAAAATCGACATGTTAGTACTCGTTTCTGCCCTATGTAGCAAGGCATATTCGATTTTGGCTCAAACTTTATAACTTCATCTTTAAACTCGCTACTCAGCAGGAAATCGACTCCATATCTCCTCGTCTCTCCTCCGCTTGAAAAGAATATATAATCTTGAAATGTTGTCATTAATGTTTCCTTTATATGTATCCCCTGCAGTGCTAATATGTTAATTCTATATTTCCTCAATACATCTTTCAAATTTGTAAGTGCTCCCTCTTCGTAAATTCTCCTGGCATTCCATGTTCCCAATATCATTTCTCTTAATTTTTTCTTGATTCCAATCTTCTCGATCTGAATAAACGTTTAATATTTTGAAAGGCTTATATATTAATTACTTTTTTCTTAAACATTTACATGTCATGGGGAAGATTTAACAAGAAGGAAAGTGGCTATCCAATGGGTCTCAAAACTACAATATGAAAAGTCTTGTAACTGTAACTTTCTTGTTTGTCAAAGAGCCATTTTAGCCTTAATGACGGGCGATTTGAAGTGGTTTTAATCTCTAAGTTTACTAATCTACAAATAAATTCTATAAAATTGCACTGAAATTAAAAAAAAAATAAACTAAAAGCTCGATTATTCCCCTCTTCTTTATTGTAACTTGATTTAAACCTTTATTTTATATTTTCTACTGTAACATTGATTTGAGGGATGTAATCAAGCATCTGTCTTGAGTATTCGTGATGGCCGTAGTTAAGATCGCTATCGAGAATTTATTTTCATTTGTGATTACACACTGTGGCAGTTATACGCTCTAAAACTTGATGTAAATGAATGTAGAAATTTATTCGAATTGCAATGCAGATCAGGCGATATGTTACTCCGTGATATCTGAGACAGGTTGTTTTATTTCAACTTCTGGTCTTTCACTAGCAAACTATCATTTTCTACTTGCATTAGAAAATTTCTCTTGAATTAGTTTCCAACTATAAGTTTACTAAATTGGAAGAGATTTACCACTAAACACCAAAACACTTTTTTTTAACTTCGCGGTGTGCGTTTCGCTAACTATGTTAACATCTTCGGGACATGATTTATTCCATCGTGTTCGTATTCCAATATGTTAACTTGGCGTTTATCAAAGATTTACATCGACCTATTAACACGGCGACGATGTCGTCGTTTTTTTCAGTATCGTGATTTATGAAAAATCGTTTTTATGTTTAAATTGTTATAAATTTCTGTTTGTTCACTTACTCGTGTTCACTTACGAATCGTGAAAAAACGAATCATCTATTTACCTATATGGCGAATGTATGTGTGAATGAGTCGTTACACTTATACCAAAATACTGCACACAGATACAAATTTCGAATTACAAGACTTGTGTAACCTCTTGTTCTTATATTACTTTTACCTGTTGGAACCAGTGCCCTGCACTTCCACGCACTTAAAATGACCCACCCGTGCATTGGAGACGGACCATTCGTCCCGAGCACGCTTAGGAAGGTTTGAGCAAACTATTCGGTTTAGTAACAAAAACAGGAAGGAACGAGACAAAGAATTTCATTGTTAAATACATTGTTACGAAAACAAGTACTACGATTTCTTCTCTCACCCAGTGTTAAATACTACGATTCAGTGTTAAATAAATTATTAACAGTGTGGTAATGACATTAAATGAAATGGACTAATTTGTGACAAAACGAAATGCTCCGTCTACATCTGGTAAAATAGTAAAAAAAAAGACCAGATTGCACATTGAAACATATTTAAAATATGGATTAATTGCCTTAGATGACATGCCGAAATGTGTAGTTTGTTATCAAGTTCTGTCCGCGGAAAGCATGCAATCTTCAAAATTAGTCCGGTATCTGGAAACAAAACACCCGTCTTTACAAAACAAACCATTTGAATTTTTCGAGTACAAACCACTCGTCTTGAAAAATCAACAAATCAAGCCATAATGAGCCCACAGTACCTCAAGCATCCTATTAAGTAGCATTAAGGGTGGCCTAGGAGTCTAAGCACCATACGCTTGTGGAAAAGCTCATTCTACCCAGTGCCATTAATATGTTCTTGGTGTGGGATTATAAGTCCGGAAGAAGCAAAATATTTGAAGACTTTACAGCTTTCAAATGACACAAATCGAGACGTATTAAAGAAATGGCCAATGATGTTTACGATCAAATAATCTAAAAGGTTAAATTAAGTGAATTTTTTGCTATTTAGTTTGACGAGTCAACAGACGTGCTGAAGTTTTTTGTGTTTTGTCCTATACGAATTCGAGGGGTCAATAAAAATATGCATATTCAAATCACAAGAAAAGCTAATTTTTAGGCCAATTTAACAGTCAATTTAAAACAATTTTAGCCAACTTAACAGCCAAAAGCCAATTTAACAGTGTTATTAAAATTTACTATTAACGTTTCAAGGATTTATCAATATTTTTATAGAAACAATTTATCATCTACAATCAATGTAACAATAGGTGAATTATCATATCCTCTCTATAAAACAGATAGTCCACGAGCAACAGTCAGAAGTTTTACATATCAATTTATTCGACAATTCAAAAGTGCCGCCCCGTCCATTAATCTTCAAGGTCTGCGTATGAAGTGATTAATGACTGGAAAGGCTGTGTCAATTAATTTTTTGCACTCTACAGGATTAAAATACCTACTTTTGTCACTTATTTCTTTTTTTCTTTCAAGTTGCGAGTTCTTAAGACAATATATTTCACTGATTGAGTTGCTACAATTGATTTTTTCCCGTTAGTATTAAGGTGATCCAAACGTTCTTGATTTTTTTTCTGATTGATACTTTTAATCCAATCTTTAAATATTTAGTTTTTTTCCAGTTTTTTACAGTTAGATAGTAGAGTGAATAGACACATATTTTTTAAATGAAATATACTTTTTTTTATCCTAAATCGATGGATTTTTCTAAAATCAAGGCAGACGACAAGAACTGTTTTGTTTGTACCCGAAGATAATCCTAGAAGAGTTGAATTTTGTCAGTGGGTTTTACATCAGTACTGCAGAAGTATAAATTTTACCAAATTGATTTTGGCTACCGACGCGGTCACATTTACAAAAAAATGGAGTAAATAATTTCCGCAATAACCATGCTTTGGCAGTAGAAAATCCGCGTGCTCTAACAGAATCCATTTTCAGCACAAATTTTTAATATTTGTTTGTGCTGGCCTAGTAATATGCTTATTAGACCTTTCTTTCATCCAGGTGGACTGACAGGTGAACCTTGTTTAGACTTTCCTCAAAACAATCTGCCACAATCATTACAAGATTTAAATTTTAGACAAAATATGTGTTTTCTTCATGATTGAGCTCCGCCACATTTTAGACGAGAAGTTCACGAATATTTAAATAATGAATTTCCTAATAGATGGATAGAGCGCAATGTACCCATTTCTTGGCTTGCGCGCTCCCCGGATTGAACGCTCTGCGATTTTCTTCTGGGGGGCTATTTATAAAAGTTAGTTTATCACGATGGATGAGTAAATACTGTGGAATAACTGCAACAGCGTATCCAAAACGCTTGTAATATTATTCGTGGACACCGGGAATTTATTTTTAACGCGAATAGTAACGCATGGGTACGCCGAGCAAGATTTTGTGCTAACCGAACAAATGGTGATTTTTGAACAATTTTTGTAACATGTAACATTTTTTTTGTTATTCTGCAACTTTTATATAAATGACTTTGCTAAATTGCGTCTATAACGCAGTGACCGAGAATATCAATAAGTCAGGTTTGATTTCAAATTTTGTAACTATTAATAACTTCTTTATTTTGCAACCTTTATACCGTATGTCCCAGCCAAATGGAATAAATTCGTTAATAAATAAATGGAGGCGTGTTCGAAAAAACGCTCGAACAAATCGATTAATATTTTTAGATGCTCATTTTTTTCAACAAAAATTTTTTATACAGGGTGTGTCATGTAACAGTGGCCAGTACCAACTTTCTTATTTTAAATACAACACCCTGTATATTATTTAATTTTTGGATTCTTCAGGAAATTCTAGACATATTTCATGTAAAATATCCTAGACTTATCTTCAACTGTTTCGGCAATATTAAGTGTTTTCAGATTTATTGCAAAAATTAACTGATTTTTTTGATTTTTTTTTTGAAAATTATTTGATTACAGAAATTCGCTACAACACACAATAGAAAGATGGTATTGGCCTCTGTTACATGACATACCCTGTATAAAAGGTTTTCGTTGGAAAAATTGAGCAACTACACTTTTTTTTAACACTGTAAACAAAATTGTGGAAATTTCAAGACTATTTAGTTTTTGTATAAATTCTTTATTTAAAACATTTAATGTAACAAATTCTCGAATTGTGAACCCTGGACGTCCTGGCAACACCCCAACCTCAAGTAAAACTGATTCCTGACATTATTTAATGTTTGTGGCGTAATTGACCTAATGCTGTCGGTAATGCGTCCTCTTAAATCATTCAGATCTTGTGGCTTGGTTTTGTATACGACGCTTTTGAGATATATCCATAAAAAAATCCAACGGAGTGAGGTCCGGGGACCTTGGTGGCCATTCTAGTGGCCCTCTTCTCCCAATCCATCGATTTGGAAACACATTATCGAGGTACTGCCGCACATTAACTTGATAATGGGGGGTGCTCCATCTTGTTGGAACCAAATTGTCTCGGCTAGCGATTGAGGATTTCTTCTATTAGGGTACAAATTTATAAGATTTGGAATGAGCTGATTTTGGAGAAAGTCTAAGTAATTTACCCCATTTAAATTTTGATTGAAAAATATTGGACCAATTATTTGATCTCCTATAATACCTGCCCAGACATTAATCTTTTCAGGTCTTTGTGTGTGACTTTCCCGCATCCAGTGAGGATTTTCTCTCGACCAATAACGACAGTTCTGGCGATTGACATGCCCATGAAGAGTAAAAGTAGATTCATCAGAAAATAAAACGTTTTCCACACTCAGAAGGTTGCTGTCTATTCTGTGCATCATTTGTTCGCAAAACTCCATTCTCCTGTCGAAGTCGTCTTCACTAAGCTCTTGAGTAGGCTGTAGCTTATACGGCTGCATTTTATTCTCTTTCAATATTCTGGCAACCGAAGAGCGACCTACATTGTTTTCCAAGGCAACTTGTCGAGTTGAGGTATACGGATTGTCTTGGAATACAAGCATTACATCCAATTTTTTGTTATCGGTCAACGACACTGCTTCCTTAATTTGTCTCACGTGTCCCAGTTCTCTAAATTGTTTTTCAACTTTATTTACTGTACCCTGGGATATGGGTAATAAGTCAAGATATTTTTCCCTAAAGATACGAATAACTTTGGCTTGAGTTCGTGTCCTATCTCCATAACCTATCATCATTAAGATAGTTATTTTATGACTCTCTGATAAATACATCATGTTTAAATCAAATGAATCACACACGTCAAAGAAAACTAATTTAAAAGACACGCTGATTTTTTTTACGTTTCATACAACAAATACCTACCTTTGAAAACCTGATTTTTTATCTTTGTCTATTTGCTGATAATGTTCGAAGAATTACTTAATATTTCCGAAATAGTTGAAGATAAGTCTAGGATATTTTACATGAAATATGTCTAAAATTTCCTGAAGAATATAAAAATTAAATAATATACAGGGTGTTGTATTTAAAATAAGAAAGTTGGTATTGGCCACTGTTACATGACATACCCTGTATAAAAAAATTTTGTTGAAAAAAATGCGCATCTAAAAATACCAATCGACGTGTTCGAGCGTTTTTTCGAACACGCCCCCATTTATTTATTAACGAATTTATTCCATTTGGCTGGGACACACGGTATAAATAATTTTTGGTAAAATTACTTATTTTTACGAGTTATAGTCGTATAGTCTTCCACACTTTACTATAGACCTAGTGCTCGTTGTTATCTCGTTTTCGGCAATTTCTAAAATTTCTTCCCCAATCTCTACCATTTCGCGTGGAGGAGGTCTTCCAGCATGACCTCCTCGTTGTGCATTAAGTACTCTCTGTCACAAAGTCCTGCAAATAAATTGACAAACATCCGTGGAGCCGGATGATTTCTTAACCCTTAAAGGGCACATTTCCGCAAGTAAATGTAAAATTACGTAAAGAGCACAGTGGGTGTGTGACACCCGGGTCATTAAACTGCGTTTTGTGCGGTCTTGAATATTTTCGAACACCAAAATTATTTGATGTAGTTTAATATATCTTTTTTAAAGTAGAATAGTTTTTATAGCTATTTATTTAATTGAAATTATTTAAAAAATTATTCAAAAGAAAAAAAAGAAGAAATGAGTTTTTCGCTTAAAAATGCATGTCCCTCTTTTTTTCTAAATATTTTTACCTAAACATTTATGATTATACTCTCGAAATATAGTGCTTTCATAAAAAAATAAATAAATACCTTTCAGAAAAGGTATTTATTTTGGAAAATGAAAAGTCAATTTTAACAAAAAATAAAACACCGTATTTTTTATATATAAATCAATTTATTTGACTATAAATGTAAGAAAAATCTTATCAAAAGCAAAAAAAATATTAGAGGGAAATAAAATAAACACCCACAGTCGCTACAAAGACCTGAGCGGTGTTCACTGCACATTGGGCGCAAGCACGTTGCACAGCGTGTTTTTGTTTTCCGGTTTTTTTAGCAGGACATATGGCACAATGAACATAGGTATCTGCTATAATCAATTATGGTTATGGTAAACGCTTCCGTCACTTTATCGGGGCCCAAAATTCCAGCTAATGCGTAGCGAATATCTTTCCGAGGAGTAGGAGTTGTGTACCTTTCTGTAAGTGATGTTTTAAAAAGTATTTTATTACCCAATCCGGACATTGTTGTGCTGTTACTTTTGCAGAGTTTGCCAACTTATATGTGTAGAGAATTCTCGCATTTACAATAGCTTGATCCGAAATACAAAAGAAAACCCGCAACCGAAAACCGGCCACCTTATAGTGCGTCTGGCTGTTGTGAAGTTGTGAGTGACACAGCTAATCAAACGTAACTGTGTCACCCTTTGTTTTGTTGTAATGACGGATAATGTCTGGTTTTCCGTCAGTGATTTTAGCTGACGATGTGAAAGTTGAAAATAGCAGAACGACCTTATTTTTTTTTCTTTGGAGTGTCTGGCAGCAAGGTAATATCATCAGTGAAGCAAATCTTACTGTCCGGATTCTCCTTACTCGCAACTTTTATCTCAACTGGATTTCCTCTTTTATACAGCTCTTCCTCAAGCTCATCTTCTGCTTCTTCCTCTGACATCATATATATATATATATATATATATATATATATATATATATATATATATATATATATATATATATATATATATATATATATATGTATATATATATATATATATATATATATATATATATATATATATATATATGTAATGATAGTTTCTCGGGTATTCCGTGGTAGCTGAATGTCCACTGATGGACGGTTTCGCTGACGTTTCGATGGAATCTCATTCATCATTTTCAAACCGACACGCACCAATAGATACCTTAATGCTAGCTCACACCACCATCCGGCTCAGTTATTCGCCGTTGCAAAATCTTTGGCCTATCAATCGCAAACTCTAACGGATAAGGAACACTATCAACAAGAAATAAATCTGTTGCAAAATGTCCTGGCAACTAACGGATATCAACAAAAAACTATCCGACGGGCGCCCAATCCGACAAACAAACAACAAGAAACAGAGAAAAAGACATACACAAACAAAGCATTTTTACCATATATCAAAGGCACCACTGACAAAATTGGAAAACTTCTAAGGAGACATGACATTGAAACTGTTTTCACCACCGACAGGAAAATCAAAGACATTCTTCCAACCGCCGAAGATAAAATTCCCATAGGAGACCAAGGCGTGTATGAAATTCCGTGTCAGGACTGTAATCTATCATACATAGGCCAAACAAATAGAAAAATAAGCGCCAGAATGGACGAGCATATTAACGCCGTCAAGTAGAAAAACACCACTTCCTCTCTAGCCCAGCATGTGCTCAACACCGGACACAAAATTAATTTTGGGAAAACAAAAACTTTAGCGAGAAATGCAAATTTCTCCGCCAGAATCATTAAAGAAGCGATAGAAATAGAAAAAAGGCCCTACAACCTAAACAGCCGAGATGATTCCCAAAGATTACCACATGCTTGGAAACACATTTTATCGGACTTCCGAGTAAAATCATACAAGCCGTGCTACTGACAACTGGTCCGCAAACACGTAGCCAAACACGGGCTCTCATTGGCCGGAATCAACCGACCAATGACGTCGCGCCGCCCGCAGACAAAACCCGACGGGATAGACCGACTAGCAGCATTTGTCGTCGAAACACCGTCGAGTATGGACCCAGGCCAAAACAGGGTCCGTATCGGTATCGATCGACCGATAAAATCATGATACTTTTATTAAATTTTCTTTTTTTATCTGCAAGAGAGCGCGTAGTCGGGACTCGGCAGAAATTCGATGATACATTTCATTTTATGAATGGTAAAAATTATTAATTTCCTCATGATGGCCCCAAACCCAATTAGCAAATTAGCAAATTAACACCGTCGAGTAAACGAACGAATTTGAAAATGATGGATGAGGTTCCATCAAAACGTCAGCAAAACCGTCCATCAGTGGACATTCAGCTACCACGGGATACCCGAGAAACTAACATTACATTTCACACCCGTGAAAACATTCGTCAATATATATATATATATACATATATATATATATACATATATATATATATATATATATATATATATATATATATATATATATATATATATATATATATATATATATATATATATATATATATATATATATATATATATATATATATATATATATATATATATATATATATATATATATATATATATATATATATATATATGTATATAATAAACAACTTTCAGTATTATCAAAACGTTTGAACTCACGAACCGGAAAGATGGTCGGTCGCGAAAAACCATCGCTCATTGGAGATCAATTGAAAAGTCGAGGCACTTAAAAGCAGTGGTTTCAAATTAGATTCACTTATATCAACTCGAACCGTCACTCGACTGCGATCTTACGTTGGCTTTCTTACACTAATAGCGAGACTAAAATTTTGCTGCGTCTCATCTTTATGCACCAGTTCACACTTTGATATTACATGACCTACTTTTTTACATACAGCGGTTTACTTTTCTTTTTGTTATATCCGCTTTTGAATTTCATTTTATCGGAAATAGCTTCCGATTTGATTTAATGGCAATTTTTAAACGGAATGGATTATATGGAATAACATTTTTTTTTCAGTGTTATTTCGATGCAAGCAACGTTTAAGAGAAAATGTCTGAAATGTTAATATAATGGATGACTTAAAGATATTTTAAATCGAATAAAACAATTTTTGACTTTGTTATCTATCACTTTTTACATGAGAATGCAGAATCGTTTTACGAAACTATAGTCACACAAAATTAATGAATAAAAGTGATAGATAACAAAGTGAAAAATTGTCTTATTCGTTTTAAAAAATGAACTATCACAAACTAAAGGACAAATCAATCAATAATTTAAAGATATTTTGTTTTTGCAACTATCTATTTATATAATTAAAAGATAACTGTTCGATAGAGAAATATTGGAAATACTCTAGTATGATTAAAAATAAAGTGAGTTTGATTAATTGAATCATCTGTTTTTTTTTAATTAGGTTGCTTGTTAAGTTAGCATTTATTGCATATTGTTATTTTATTGAGTAGAAATAATAAAAATAGGTTTTATATACATATGTACAGCTTTGCAAGCCTTTAAGGCATTTGGCTTGGTTTACAATCTGCCGCCAAACTACTCTATCCCTTGTCTTTCTTTCCCACTTTGTCACACCCATTCTAGCCAAATCCTCCTCCACCTCCTGTTGCCACTTTCTCCTCGGTCCTCCTCTCTTCATTTCCTTCTTTTCTCCCCCCTGCCAACAACCTGTTTTGTTAGTTTGTTTTCTCGTAGCCTTGTCCTAGCCAGACTATTCGCCGTGCTCTAACGATCCGCGCTATTGAGGGTTCTCCAAATACCGTTATTATTTCTTCACTGGTCATTCTTCTGCACTGATTCTCCTCCTTGATACCACTGTATATTCTTCTCTGCACTCTACGCTCCCACACCTCCAACATTCTTCCACTGCTATTCGTAAAGGTGCAGGTCTCCGCGGCATATATTACAACTGGTCTCATTATTAAACTTTTACTTTCGCTGTTCTTGATATATTCTTGTTTCTCAGGAGTCTCTGCAGCATCACTGCACATTTATTTCCTTTTACTATTCTGGCCTTAACCTCTGCTTCCATTCCATTAATTTTCAGCCCTTCCTTGCTCAATTCGTCTTTTTTATTTCTAATTTTCATGTGTTTTGTTTTGTTTGTATTTACTTGGAGTCGGAACCTTCCTGCTTCTCTGATTAATCTTTGAGTTAAATTTTTCATTTCTTCCAATTCTCGTGTTATAATTGTTATATCGTCGGCGAAGGCTAAACATTGCTGTTTTTTGTCATATATTAGTCCTGTTCGATGTGTCTGACTTCTCCTCAGCACAACTTCCAACACTAGATTAAACAAGCAGGCAGACAATGGGTCTCCTTTTTTGAGGACCGATCTAAGTTTGAAGGGCTTTGAATGTTGGCCATTTACTTCAACTAAGCAGACTGTATTTTCTATCGTCATTCTTGTTAAAGCTATTAGTTTTCTCTTACCGCCCAGTTCTCCTATTGCTTTTAGTAGTTCCTTTTTATCAGTGGTGTCATAGGCCCGTTGGAAATCTATAAAGAGCATGTTCATGTTTAAGCCTTGTCGGTAGTGCCTTTCCTGTAGTTGCTTTAGTAACATATTATTATTTTTCATGTGTCTTATGATTTGTTTAATTTCTTCAATGTTGGGTTCGGTTGCGTTCTGCCTTTCCGTTCCTTCCTCCAGTTCCCTCTCGATATCTCTGTCCGTTCTATCCGCTTCATCTCTATCGGTTCTTCCTAACTTGTTCAATATTCGTTCAAAATAACCTCCTCAACTTTCTGTATTTTCTTCGTCGTTATTGAAGTATATGTTTCTTGGTTGATGTCCTTTCTTTTCGTTCCTAATACCTCGGTAAAAATTCCTTATTTGCTTTTTTTCAATTTCGTCCATATCCCTTTCTGAAACTTTTTTCGTTTCCTTCTGCATATTTGTTTGACCTCGTTTGTTGTTTTTTTTTACTTCAATTTTACTCTCTTCGGTTTTTTCTCCAGAAACTTTAACTTCGCTTTACGCCTCCTTTACACTGCTACCTCACATTCGGTCATCCCATCGTTCAAGTCACAAGTCATCCCATCGTTCATCTATTGTTTTATGAGCCATTCTTCTTATAGTACTCTGCATCCTCTCCTCGTATTTCCTTCTCATTTCCACGCTTTCCAGATTCTTTGTAAATATATTTCTTTTATTCCCTTGTTTTCTGGTATTATTTTTATTGGTATTTTTCTATTTCATTTTCACTCTTGCTAAAACATTATTCCTACTCAAATCAGCTCCTCTATACTCCTAATGTGGTCTATGATCCTTGTATGTTTTTTCTCTATCAGCAAATGGTATATTTGGTTTAATAATAATCGCTTAGATTTACTTATTTTTAGAAAAAAACAGTACCACTTTGAGGTACATTCCTAACAATTCCAATCAAAAATAAAAATGCTAGTTAAAATTTTATGGTAGATTAATTAATTTTCCTTCAAGTATAATTATAGGAAAGAATTAAAATTAATTAAAGAGGTCTCCGAAGTGAATGAGTATAACAAGAATATTTTAGATATATAATTTCAAAAAAAACATAACTCTAGACCAGAAGTCCCCAAACCTTTTTGTCTCGTAGACTACGTGCCAATTTTTTCTGTTTTGGGTAGACCTTCTGCCTTTCGTGAATGTTTACAAATTCATCAACTTTAAATGTGCTTTTGACAGCTGCATAGTGCTATTCACTTTGGTAGGTTTAGCTATAGAGTGAAAACTAACACATAGAAACAAAACACGTTAAGTTATTTATTACGTTAAGATACATTTATTAATTAAATCGACACAAAATGCAAATCTAGTAAAATTGTTAGATAAAATAACTACCCAACTACCAAAAAATGATTGTCAACTCTATACGAATACGATCTGAGCTATGGTTATTAATTTTGGTGAGTCATTCTTGAAGAATGATGGGTTTTTTAGTGGCTCCAATAAACCCGTTTAGGTCTGCATGGATATTTCAGGCCAGACAAAATTGGTACATGCGGTTCAGTCTAATTGGTTTTCGCACCTGTCTTTTGGCAACAGCTTTTTGGTGATTATATTCTCCCTGGAACTGAGCAGTTCTATGTCTTATCATTTAATTTTAGCCTTCCCGTTTGCCATCTTTTTCCATTCAGGCATGCTGGACATTGACTCTTTCGGAGACGATTTTATGCTGTCTTTGAATTTCCTTTTTTACTTCTCACATTCCGTCTCTTGTTTTTTAATTCAGTATAGAGGATCCGCTTTGTCATCTTAGTGTCCTGCATTCTTTGGTAATGACTTAACCAACTCAGATGAGCTTCTATGATCTGGGATTATATACTCAAAATGTTGGTACTTTCAAGTAATATGACATTCATCTGATAGTCTTGTCATTTTGTTGTCAAGACTTTTCGGAGAGATAAGGAAATATGTAACACCATGCATAAATATTTGAATCAAACTAAAAATGCAACTACTGCAAATTACGGTTTAAATTCTAAAACGTATACCCTTTGTTCAATTCTTCTATTGGAGCCTTCGGTGTGAAACACTAAACGTGAAGAGATTTACCCCTAAACATCAAAACGCTTTTTTGAACTGCTCGATGCACGTTTTGCTAACCATGTTAGCATCATCAGGACATGATTTAATCATCTTGATGATGTTAACATGGTTAGCGAAACGTGCGTTGAGCAGTTCAAAAAAGCGTTTTGGTGTTTAGTGGTAAATCTCTTCAAGTTTAGTATACACTTTGTGTTTATTTACTTATACTGATAGTTTTGTTTATTTACATCAGTAAAGAAATGTGAGCGAAAACAAATCATGAGCCTATAACAAAGACATGGAAGACATAACCGTAGGAAGATTTTTTTAATAAGAAAAGAAATTTTGTAAAAACTCCGAATGTAATTTTAGAAATATATAGTTATTTTAAGTAAATTTCATCAAGACATCTTCAAACTAATCCTCTGCATTAGTTTTACTTTCTTAATTGACATATTAAAAACTTTATAATCCGTTTTAAATCCCAATCCAGATCGAGTTTCGAAAGTAAATTATTAAACGGGCAATGGTTCGCCCATTTTTCCGGTTTAAATTGACTTCGCTTAATCCAAAGCAATATTTTATCGATCAGCAGTTTCAGACGTTAAAAATAAAAACATGAAATATAAACGTTCAAAACTAACGCCACGAATGCAAGCTTACTAACCGTTCGGCTAAATAGAAAATAATAGAATTTGATTTCAGTGAAACATTTCATAAATTTTGAATAAACTGCTGAGTTACAAGGTCGTCTAAAATTAAATCTAGAAAAATACGAGGGTAGAGTGAAAAGTCGCAATGTTTTTAGGTAAATTATGACTAAGGGTATTTCTACAGAAAAGTAATGTTTAATCAACATACGAAAATCATTTTTTCCATAAAAAATATTGATCTTCGAAGTTTGTCAAAAGAAAACTAAATGTCTAATAACTCTATAATATAAATATAATATATATAAAATATATATATATATATAATATAATATATATATAATATATATAGAATATATATAAAAAAATAATTTACCTGCACGGGAGGTTATTAACTAGAATGCAGAAACTGAACAGGAAATTGCGTCTGGGTATGTATTTATATAAATTGATCAGATCATGTTAAGGGAAATTAACTCATATGTGACGTAATGTTAAAACTTGAATTATTTCAGTGTCTTGTGGACTTTATGATTCCAACATTCCAGCATTCCAGCATTACTAATACATCCAATGTATTTCTTGATTCGTGTCACATCAATTGCATTTCCATTTATATTAATTCATATTATTTCCTTTTATTGTATTGGATTGTTAAATTATTACCGTGTATTATTTACAACTATTAAGCCTATTGCCTATTGTAAATCGTAATAGGAATTATAAAAAAATATTAACAATTTTGTAAGCTTGGAGACCACATGTTTTGACTTTTGGTTTTTATACGCATCATGATACTGACATATGCTCTGCTCTCTCGTCAAGAATAGGGAGGCTTTTCCCACAGTCAAAATAAACCATAAAATCTATAGTTTTACCGACTTCCCGTCGGTCAGCGAATATATGCAGAATTAGATTTATTTGAACTGCGTCCAATGGATTTATAAACTCAAAATGTTAGTTTCCGCTAAAATGAGCAATTTTATTAGTTGCTTGACTGGGATTGAGCCTCATCCATCCCTTCCATTGGTGGGCACATGTTGCGTCTCTTGGTAGGATATATTAATTTAATATTAATATAATATATATATATATATATATATATATATATATATATATATATATATATATATATATATATATATATATATATATATATATAATGAAGTTAGCTGCGGACCGCGCCATTTAATGGCCGGCATCACTGTACCAGTGCTACAGTTGTGTTTACCTTGTATACACGTGCTGATCCAGTCAAAATGTCAGTCCCTTGGTGAGTCGTTATTTTTTTATTAACCTGAGATTTATTCTGACGCCCACCACAATTTCAATACCTTTACTCTTTCAATGATGTCTTTCTATCCCGTCTAGTAATGCCAAGCATACACCTTTCCATTCTCCTCTGTGCTTCCCGAAGCTTTCGAACTGATGAGAGTGTCCATGTTTCACTTCCGTATATCAAAACGTTAGGACGCAATGATCAAAGATTTTTGTCTTCAGACAAAGTGAAAGCCTGCTGTTAAACGCTATGTTGAGCCTGCCAAATGCCTGTCAGCCACATTTAACACGCCGTTTCACTTCCCGTGCGGTATCCATTGATATCTCCATAAAATCCTCTGCCCAAGAGATATTAGTGAACCACACTATCCCTAAAACAGAAATGCTTCTATCCTCGGCAAATTTATTGAACATGTCCTTATTCTTTTTGAGATTTATACTCAATCCAAATGGTTCTCCCGCTCTTTGCAGCTATTGTATATATGTTTGTAGCTAAGACAGCTTTAATAGGCACCACTGATTTTTATTCCATGCTGTTCCCAATCCAAACTACGGAATAGACAAGCTGATATTAACTTCAAGATAATCCATGTGAACTATTGCTATAGCTTCATCATACATGGATCCCAGTAAGATCACATAGGTCCTGTCCTATCCCATAGGTTAAGCAGTGCATCCATTTTAGCTTGCTTTGTTACTGAGAGAAATACTTTTTCATAGTCAATAAAAGCCAAGCACAGTGGCCTTGGTGTATTCATTGTGTCTTTCTATGGCCTATTAGATATCCTGGATATGATCCATTGCACTGATCCACTTCTGGATCCAGCTTGCCCTCTTGGGTTTGCCTCATTTAATGTTCTTAATATTCTTTTAGTTATTATCTTAGTGAAAACATGATACATTACTGATAGGAGGCTTCTTGGGTGGTAGTTTTATAAATATTTTGGCTTCTTTCTAATGAAGAAGAATCACTTCGAATGTTTTGTTTTTTAATGCATTCTGAATACAATTTTGTCAGTATTTTATGTAATGTTTGACCACCAGCTTTTAGCATGATACTGCACCACCAGCTTTTAGTACCGATACACTTCTTCATCACTTCTATACAAATATATATATAAATATGCGCATCGGATGATAATTGGCTTTTATTCATTTCTGCCACTCTCTTCTGTCCTCTTCTATTCGCCCCTTTCCTCTTCTACCTACTATTTCACTTATTCTCATCATATCCATATTTGATTTACGGACTGAACAAAAATTTATTTATAAAAGAACTTTCCCAAATAATAAAATATTGGCTTTCAAAAGAGAAGTTGAAAATATTGATTGATTACCTGTATACAGTTCTAATTCAGTCGATGAGGCATATAGTGCATTTTTGTATTTAGTTGAAAACATTTTCAATACGATATTTGTGAAAAAAAAATGTTATTTAAATAGCACTAATAAAAATTGGATTACACAGGGTATTAGAATATCATCTAGACATAAACGCGAGCTATATCAGATGAAAGTTGATGGAATTATTTCTAATCACTTCTTTAATACATATTGCAAAATATTAAAATTAGTAATAAAACAAGCCAAACAAATCTCAAATAGGGAGTTTATAAATAAATCTGACAACAAGGTGCGAGCCCCCTGGAAGCTAGTAAAAACAATAACTGATAACAACGATAATCAGACAGTATTGGAGAATTTCTCGAATAAATTTAAAGATCCTTTTAAAACGGTAAATAACTTAAATACGTAAATTCCAATAAAAAGAACAATTTTCCTTCGAATAAAATTCTTCAATCTATATTTTTACATCCAACATGTCCTGATGAAATATTGAACATTATTAAAGGTTTAAGGAATAAAAAATCGGTAGGTGACGATAACTTACCTGTTCACATAATTAAAGAGATTGCTCACTATATCTCTAAACCTTTATCTTATATAATAAATCTGTGTTTCTCGACGGGGGTTTATCCGTAGGTATTAAAAAATGCTCATATATAAGCAATTTATAAGAAGGGAAAAATATATGAGGAAATTAACTATAGACCGATATCCTTGCTCTTCAATATGGGCAAGATCTTTGAAGGGGCGATTTACCATAGATTGTCGGATTTTTTTGAAAAGTATTTAGTAATATCTAATAATCAAAATGGGTTTTGAAAGGGAAAATCTACCATGTGTCTTGATCTAACAAAGGTATTTGACAGCGTGAATCATGACACTCTCTGTGCAAGACTTGAGACTTGTGGTGTTCGGGGAAATGCACTCATGTTAATAAAATCATACCTAAAAGACCGAACCCAACAGGTAGTAGAGACTGATTTTTGCGGTAGAGCTATTGTGTCTGATAAAGTTTGTGTGACAAAAGGCGTTCCTCAATGTTCTATATTGGGTCTACTATTATATATTATTTATACAAATCAACTTCCAAACGTTACAGAACAGCCCTCGGTACACTATGCGGATGACACAGTATTGATTTTTAGGGAAGATGATTCCGATTTGATGCTCGAGAGTGTTAGGAGATCATGTCGAATGCTTGATGAATATTTCTCTACTGGGGATCTGCTCTTAAATGTGCCTAAAACCCAGTCCATTGTATTCTGCAATAGAAAGAATAACAGTATTATTTTTACCTATAAAGATGTTAAAATTCAGTCTTCTGAACAGGTGTGTTTCTTGGGCCTTGTGATTGATAGAAAGCTGAATTGGAGAGGGCACGTGGAAAAAGTCGCTGCAGGTTTATCTCGGTATTGCTATGCACTGAGAATCATAGCTCAGAATGTTGGTTCCGAGGCTGCAATGTCAGCTTACCATGCCTATGTTCAGTCGAGGATAAGATACGGTTTGATTTTTTGGGGAAATTCTTCAGATATAGAGAGGAGAATTGTGTTCCAAAAAAGATGCATTAGAAGTGTTTTTCAAACGAAGCATCACGAAAGCTGCAGGAATGTTTTTATTGGCAAAAGAATTCTGACAGTTGTCAGCATGTTTATTTTGGATTCGTACACTTTTGTATTTAATAATAAAGATCTCTTTGAGGAGGCTATCACAAAGCATGGTTATATAACTAGGTATAAGTCGAATCTCGTGAATGAAATATGTAATTTTAGTTATATACAGAAGAATGTGTAGTATACTATTATGAAGATATATAATATTTTTCCGGAGTGTGTTCGAGATCTGCCACGTGATGAGTCTGTGAGAGCGATTAAATGATATTTGTTGAGCAAGGCTTATTATTCATTAAATGATTTTGTTGGGGAAACAAAGAACAATTTAAAGTCAATTAAATTATTAGAATAGCCTGTTTTGGTGAATATAACTGTTTATGTTTGTATTAATTATGTTATCAGCTAATTCATGTAAATTATGTTAACAATACTATGTTGACTGTATATTTCTCTCCTCTTATTTTCTTTCCAATTGTCTTTTTTTTTTCTTCCTATCTTTCCTTCTTTTTTTTGTGACTTGTGTTACAGATATTATATTTGAATTGTAATTAATTTTTTTTCCGTTTTTCTTTACATAGAATTAAGTGTTTATTATGTACTTTCTTAACGATGTTCAATGCCTTATGGTTTTGGGAACAAAAAAATATGATTATTATTATTATTATATCTGTTTTATTAAGTCTTTCGCATTTTCTATTCCTATTTCCCCCTGCCGCTATTATCCTTATAATTAATCTTTCTTAATAGATCTTCATCCAATTCAGATATCTCTTTTTCAATTTTTTTAAGGAAGTAATTAAGTTTAAATTAAAAAAAAAATAGTAAAAACACTTCAAAAATTAAATATTATTTATATTTCAACATTCTAATCTCATTTACATCAAAACTAGTATTTTTATGTAGTAATTTTATGTTTTTCGTCTGATAATTTTCCAAGCATCATCTATAGCGGTTTCTTCAGAAAGCTATAAATAAAGCAAAATCAGACATTCTGGTATTAATTGAAAACAGAGCAGAAATTAATCTTGTTCGAAAGCAATTAGTTTATTCAATTAAAAGCTCTTTTTTGTAGACTCTTTACTTTTGGTAAACCAATTAAATGCCGAGAATTGAGATTTACCCGTGGATAATTATTTTTATCTTTCTAGATTCTTGAGGCGATATTGTTTATTAAGCATAAGTCGTTCTAATAAATAACTGTTCGAAGATATATGTATTGTGAATTAATCAAGAAGAATAGTTTTCTACTGTGTGATTATAAACACTCCTTTGAGCTCGTCTCGTCTTATTAAATTTTTATAAATTGAATATATTGAAGAATAAAAAAAACCACTATAAGAAAATGAACTTTATTGGATTAATTTTATAATTTTTCTGTTTAGTCCGGTTCAAGATATTTCATTACCTTTCGGTATAATGTTAATTGCCCCAATAAATTTCAATAAAAATATGCCTAGCTTCTTCAAAGGCGCCAGAGTCGGAGTGAATGTCGGAGAGCCGAAGTCTCATAATATTTGTAATCTCATCAGGCAGAAAAATGAAGAAAGTGTTCTTTAGTTGTGGAGTTTCATTACGCATTTCTCCTGCTGACAGGTGTGAACCAAATTTCTGGCAGCTATTTTTCTTGTTCTTGTAGGTAACTCTGCAGACCATCTGGACCCGTTTTATCCCTTTAGCCTGAGTTTGTTTGGGAGTACAATTGAGTCGTGTCTTCTTCTACTTTCCCTTACAAAAGCGGATATTGGAACGTCAACATCAGAATCCTTGCCTTCAGCTACATTATCATTATTTTCAAATAGAGATTCAGCTATATTAACACCTGGGTTGAAAAGACTGGATAGGGCTACATCATTTTCGTCAGAATCGAGATCACTCTCTGAAAGTTCTTCTACTTCTAAATTATCTGCCTCCCAATCACTGCGCTATCTTTAAAAAGTTCAGGTTCGCTATCTTCACCGTTCATTACTTTTTTGATTTCTCGTTATACATTTTTTCAGTCAACGGACGGTTTTTATCCATCTTTGGAGACATTTTCTTGAAAACAAAGGTTTTCTTGAAAACAAGCACGTGATCAACATTTTGACTACCCTGTTGCCAGATTGCCATTAAACATAATATAATAACTTATTTTAGCAAATCAAATCATATATATATATATATATATATATATATATATATATATATATATATATATATATATATATATATATATATCATCATCATCATCAGCCCGTATCGATCCACTGCAGGATGAAGGCCTCTTCAACATGCTTCCAACCTTCACGGTCCTGGGCTTTCCTCTGCCACTCGGGTCCAATATACTTAACGATGTCATCAATCCATCGTGCTTTCGGTCTTCTTCGCGGACGTTTGCGATCAAGCGGTATCCACTCCAGGATTGTCTTGGTCCATCTGTCGTCCCATCGCCTCGCTATATGGCCTGCCCATCTCCATTTCAACTGTTTTACTCTTCCAATGATGTCACAGACTTTTGTTTGTTCCCTGATCCATGCGCAGGACTTTCTGTCTCGTCTTGTAATGCCAAGCATACATCTTTCCATTCCCCTCTGTGCCACCCGAAGTTTTTGAATTGATTGCGATGTGAGTGTCCAGGTTTCACTTCCGTATGTCATAACGGGTAGAACGCACTGATCGAATACTTTTCTTTTCAGGCAAAGTGGGAGTCTGCTCTTAAACACTATGTTGAGCCTACCAAATGCCTGCCAGCCACATTTAACACGTCGTTCCACCTCCCGGGCGGTATTCCCCTCCATGGAAATCCTCTGCCCAAGATATACAAAGCTGTCCACAATCTCTAAATCCCTTCCTAAAACTGAAATTCTTCTATCCTGAGCGAAGTTATTGAACATAACCTGACTGTTTTTCAGGTTTATTTTCAAGCCAAATGGTTCGCCAGCCCTTTGCAGTTCTTGTATGCGTCTTTGCAGCTCCTCTGGGTCTTGTGAAATGAGAATAATATCATCTGCAAATCTAAGATGGTTTAAGTTTGCACCATTGATCTTTACCCCATCCTGTTCCCAATCCAGTTTACGGAATACTTCTTCAAGGCCAGCCGAGAAAAGAATAGGCGATATTGCGTCACCCTGCCGTACACCTATGTATGTACCCTGTATATATATATATATATATATATATATATATATATATATATATATATATATGTATATATATATATATATATATATATATATATATATATATATATATATATATATATATATATATATATATATTATGAAAGTATAAAATGAAAGAAACAATGAAATATCTGCATGCACTTATATAAAATCACTTATTTTCAATCAAGTATATGCTCTCTGTCATACCATTTCATTATTTAATTTTCTATAAGCTTGATTCTTTTTTTTTCTTGATTAAAGCTATTTTTTTATTCATATAACCTCTCAAAAATCTCTATACGTTTTAGGACAACATTGGGAAGTTCCGTAATCCCTCGTCTTGGATCATTTTTTTTTACATTTAAAACCAACTTCTTCCAATATGTTGCACAATAACATACGGTATCCATCAAATAGTTATTTCTCTTCTAATTACTCATGTAAGGAATTCTAAGTTACACGCTGTCCTGAAAATGAGAATTAAACTTTGAGTACCTACGTATAAACCACATATGAAATTAAGAACAATCTTTTCTGCAATTCCTAGCACGAATACTTACAGTTTTCACTCATAATATAATTGGTGTCATGATTAGAACTTGTATCCATAGCTGCAGTATCGGTAACCATTTTAGTAGAACTACGCTTCCCAATCAATTTTAAAACTTCGTTGTTTTTCACCTTTTGTGAAATAGTATTAACAGTGGACATACTCAAACTTAAGGCTGCAGCAACACGCTAAAAAAAATATAACTTATACTAAACATATCCAAGTATTAGCAATTAACTTATTATAGTACTCTAACAGCCGGAAAAGGCAACAATGAACCATTATTGTCTCGTTCTTGTTCAAAATAGTGCATTAGAGATGCTACTAACTCTTGATGATGACTTTTTAACTGATTTAACATTTTGCAGGCGCTACTCTGACAATTATAACACTGTGGTAGTTCTTAAAATAACTGTTTTCGATCGTAAGAGAAAAAATAAAAATATCGTATTATCTATATATGGAATAACCTCCAAACGTGTCAATAAATATCAACAAGAAAAATGTGAATCGAATGCCAATCGAATATAGCAGCAAAATTTGAAATTTATTTAATACATTTCATCTGATTATTTTATTATTTCATTTATGTAGTGGTATTTCTGCTGTTCTTCAGTAGCGTCATCGATGACGTGCAACGTGTTTAGTTCTGTACAGGCTATAATAGTTTTTGTACCTGTTATTACTTTAAAATATAATGAGCTAATGAACTAAAATGTACGTTCGTGAAATAACTGGAACCTCGTAATAACTATCACGGTATCGCTAATATGGCCTCAAATTTACGACGCGGTGTTTAAAATATAACCATATAAAATAAATATTTAGTTGCAAATTCAACAGGCCCTAGATTACTACTAAATGCGAAGATACTAGACAGGTGCAGTTATTACGATTTACGAAACCGGCCGAAAATAAGCGAAATTGTACGGGCGTCAAAATATCTACGACGCATTAGTGTCGGAGGAAGCATTAGTGTTTTAGGATTTAAGAACATACTCATAGTAGCCTCTTTTAAAAGTTATAGAGAATTAACATGGAGCATGACACTTGCCCCACCCTATATAAAACAGAGGCTTGTGAGGTTATATTATGTTCCGATTTCGTTTCTTTCTTTAATATCTCGAAAGCCTCTGGTATTGGAAACAATCGTAGGCAGAGTAATTGTAATTTAAAAGGTCGCCCGTAAATTAAAGTACTCTACTTAAATTTATGGGAGTCGCTCTCCATCAAATAAATTTTTTGAATCAACATTTTCATTTTAAGAAGCGATTCAAGAAGTTTTCAACGTAATGAACATTCTCCCGACATTTTAATTAAATTCGTATTACAGAGTATTTATTCAATGCAAATGAAATGTAAAAATATACCATTATTCCGGCCTCGATGTGTTGCAAACACCAATAAATAGCCTCAATTAATTTTATTAAACTCTCAAACTAAGGAAGATTCGGAAAAGAGTTATCCTTAAAATATTCCAAGTCGTTAGTTAAGGCCTAGTTCGGAGTATAATTTTGTAAATTGTTTTAAAACATCATGAAAAAACTTATCGGATAAAAACAAGGCTCTATGTACTTGATATCCTATATAGTACCCCTATATAGTCATTGGCTTAGAAGAATGTTCGGTGTCACATCTCGGTGTCTCGGTGATCACGTTCGGTGTCACAAATCACCAACAAATTTGAAAGTACATGCAAATTAGATTGATGAGAAATCCAATTCCCCCACATCGTCAATTATTCGTACCTCGGGTGTAGAGTACGTGTCCAGTTGGTTCCAGTTTAATTAACTCTTCGCCCTTTTTTCGTGTTTCATAGAACCCAATAATATCCCAATGTGTGTTCTCAAGTTCGATTAACAGTTCTTGCAATCGGGCCTCCGTTTTCATAGTCCGTATATTAAGCGTAGCAATGTCAAACGTCCAGGTCTTCCCGCTGCCGTAGGTAATTGCCCCTGGGCTTACGGGGAACGAGGGCCATGTTTGAGGTTGTACTGTCCCCATAGAACTGATCATAAAATTTTCTCAGGAATCCAAAAATGAAATAATATACCGGGTGTTCTATCTATAATTAGGAAGTTACTGGCGACTTCTGGGATAACCGGAAGTGCCATGACCTTGAATATTTTAAAATGAAAAAGAATCTTAGATAACCCCGATGTACAAAAATTCAGAAATCTAAGTTTTTTCTAACCACAAAAAACTGCGAACGGCTACCGTAAGACACCCGGTATATATGTATGTATATATATATATATATATATATATATATATATATATATATATATATATATATATATATATATATATATACAGGAAAGGAATAAAAGGAGTCCTTTTGTATCAAAAGGATTTTGATACAAAACTTGCATAAAAGTGGTGTTCTAGAAGCATTAAAAGTAAAAGGCGACAACGAAGATGAACATTCTTAGAACAATTGGCAGACGAACAAAGCAGTACAGGTAAAAACAACAAATTTTCTCATAAATCTTCAAAAACTTTAAGCTCCCAAATGGGTTATAACAACTGGAAACTGATATTGCAATAAGAAACAATAATTAAAAATCTTAAATCAGATTACCAGCTAATTAATTTAATTAAAAGAGAGAGAAATGTTTTTTACTTTGTTTCAATTTTGAGTATTATAGACGCTTTGAAGCTTCCTTGTACTTCCATTAAATTTTACACTTTCTTTGATATCTGGAATTTATATTGTAAAGCTTGGAAAAGAATACTTTTAACGAACCAATTAACTACAAAGGAATATTTTTCTTTTTGTTTTATTTTAATCGTTTCCAATGTTTTCGGAAAATATTAAGGATCCGGAATTGCGTTAAAATTTAATCTCAATTATCAAAGATGTCCATAAATGGAATGAAGAAAGGCAAAGATTTACTGGTTGTCATGGAAATGTAAACACCTCATATACTTTTGAATAAAAAAAATTATGAAGGTTTTATTGCGTTAAGGCTATATAAAGATAAAACTTGTTTCAATATTGGCTCTGCACTTTCTGCACTCTTAGGCCTGTAGCGGTCTCAGGTTGTATAGAAAATTCGTAAGCCCGTTGGATTCATTGGATGCATAATTTGACAATCGCCCTAAAAATGGCATGGCGATTGGTGTAAAGAAGTGCTCAAAAAATACAATCGTAGTGCGTCAAAAACAGTGTATAACGTCTACACGGGTCACGAATCTTGGAGCGTATGAGCCCGAAGTAAATAACAGTCGACTGTATGGGTCTTTCAAAATGAGTTAAACTCAACATCGATACATATAAAAGTTGTTCGTGCAACAAGCATTTCGAAGCAAATGGTCTTCCGTTTTTTTTTTGAATAAATTGGCATGTTGCTACAATGCCACTAGAGAATTGGAAGAGGAAACGGTCAATTCTGAATGAAATACAACCATTTGTTTGCCAGAAATCTAGGAAGAAATAAGAAAATGAATTGTTTGGAAGAAAGAAGAATTGTTCTAAATATTAATATTATTGTGAATTCATTTGGTTGAAAAATCTCCTTCAGTCTATGTTCAAATTGAAATAGAATATGAACTCACATACAATCTGACTACGTATGAGTTTTAGATACAAAAAAAATGGATAGAAGCAAGTATTTTATGAGCCCGGTTTCTGGCCTTATAATCTTCATCAGGCGGACTTGAGCTAAACGTTGAGGAGCGACTGAAGGAACAATCAGAGCCAAAGACCCTAAATATCAACCTTTTTGAAAGATAGGGTTAGTCATAATACGCCTCGCGCCATCCTACGGTAGACGTTCACAACACATGCTGTATGAACTACCGCCCCCGCTAGCCCCGAGTTGCCTAGCGGGGGCGGTAGATATACGAAGTTGCAAGGTGGGTTCATGGAAAAATATATTTATAAGCAAAGAATGTTCACGCATACGCCACGTTGGATGTTGTGCAAATTCTTCCCGTATTTGTCCTTTACGTCTAATTTTTTTTAAGTTTGTTTTTTCCAGCTTTTTAAATAGCCACCATATTATCCATACATATCCATATTCATCCACACCATCACTTTAACTTTACTAGAAATTTAGAAATCATTTAGTATTGTAACACTTAGCATGACAAATATATGATTTTAAGCTTTAATGAAGAACTGGAAAACATGTATTTCGAATAGTTTTAATTTTTTTTTTGTATTAGAAAACTCCGAAATGCGGTGGTTTAGGTTTTAAGACGCTACAGACTGTAAGTGTAGTACACAGGTGTCTGTACTACGAACATGTAGATATAATACAACCAGCATCGCAATTTTCCCGGTCAAAACATCGAATTGATGGGTCATTCGCCGTACAGTCCTGATTTGGTACCCAATGATTTCTTTTTGTTCTCCTCCGTGAAGAATAAACTACGATCAATCACCGATTTTCGACACCAGAAGAAGCAGTTGATGCTTTCAAAATACACGTTTTAGAGATACCTCAATGGGAATGGATATAGTGCAACGAAAATTGGTTCAAACGTATGCAAAAGTATATCGATCATCTTGGAGAGTATTTTGAAAAACAATACAAATATTTTCAATGATAGATATTTGTTTTTATTTATTATTCCGGAATCATAAATAGCAATCCTAATATTTATTAGTTGTTCACCAAAATGTACACAAACCTAACAACACAATAAATAATAATGGTTGAGAAGTTCATGTTTAATGTTTAGACGTGCAATATAAATTCAATATAGATGTTCCATTCAAGTCTTTAGCACAATACAAAATTTTTTTAATATAATTTTCCAAATTATTTCTTTACCTGTATATGTAAGTGTTTCGTATTCGGTATTTTTGATGTTAGTGACGAAACACATTAAAATAATAGTTGTTTATGGCATAATTTATTACATTCAGATCAATAGCATTGCAACATTTTAATACTCTATTTATTATGCGATTTATCCAACTCTGAAATATAAGCAATTGTATCGTCTTTGATCTCAATATTTGAACTGAATCTTTATCCAATGAGCCGCACCTTCAGGTTTGGGGAGATGATGTAGTCGCTAGGAGACAAATCTGGTAAATATATCATAGAGGGAAATACTCCGAAGCATAGATCATTAAGTTAGTTAGTAACAATTCAAGGCGTGGGTGTAGGTGCATTATCGGGACCGAATAGCTTTCTTTTTGGCTAGATATGGAGGTTTAAACTAAATAGCATCCTTTAGTTGCTTTCGTTATGAAGTATACTTCCCAACGATGGGAAGAATGACACTTATGGCAAGGATGGGAGAATCTCAGAAAACTGTGATTCCTATGATTTCCTACAGATTGAACAGTTTTAGTTTTTTTTGGAGTATTTTCTTGCTGTTTTTAATGGTAAAACCGTATTTCATCTAGTATAATGTCGAAGGAGCTCAGCAGAATCACATTTCTTGTGCAGCAAGAAAGATGGATTCGCACTCATTTTGTAAAGCTGTCGGATTGAAATACTATACACAGTATTGTATAGCCGCCCCAATATACATTTTATGTATTTTACATATTTGACAAATTCTACAGTTATTTGGTCATAATTGTGTCAGACGTAAGATGACACAATTATGACTATGAACTTTTCGGATAATCCTTGTATATGTAAATGTGACTATTAAAAATCAGTTAAGTTCAGCTATGCGAAGTTCAAATTACATATTTTTGCCTTAAGTACCTAATCTTTGTTTATGGTAGATATAACCATAAGAAAGGTGAGATAGTTATTTCTATGATTTCTTTTATGTTTTTCTTAGCTAGGTTATCAGCACCAGATGTCCAGTAGCACGGGGTATAATGTAGAACATTTCCTTTATTGATTTAACCTGTTTATGACCGACGTAAAGGAAAGTATAACCATAAAAATAAAACGATAACTTCTCATCTTTTACTTTTTATTTTCTAATCGGACAAAAAGACATTTTGTTTCGCATATATGAGACGTAGGTTTCATTGATTTAAAGGCCTGTTCAATTAAATTAAAACTGTAAAATTAAAATATAATTTGTACAGAGAATTTCCCCAATTTATATACAGGGTGGTCCAAAGAGTTGTTAACTTTTTGAAATGAAATTAAAAAAAAAACAAGTGAAAATTCATGTTCTGAAGATTACATTGTCTAAATGTGCTTCATGTCTGTCCTGGCACTCCTGAAGCCGACCTCTAAAATTTGCCATAACGCACCGGCGAGTGTCTGGAGTTACGTCTTCGATTTCTTGCCGAATATTCTCCTTAAGATCTTCCAGAGTCGCAGGGCGGGTCTTTGACTTTTAAGATAACTCCATAAAAAATAACAGGGAGACAGGTCCGGTTTTCGGGTGGTATATCTGCTCTTCGACAAATCAATTTTCCTGGAAAAAGAGCTTGAACAGTATGCAAAGAGAGGTCGGAAGTGGGGCAGGTGACTACTGTTGGTCCTGTTGGAACTAACTGTCCTGAGTGTATCCTTGAAATTCTTGAAGAGCAGGACTGAAAAAAGTTTGAAGCATGTCAACATAACGCTGAGAATTTTCTTTTACTGAGCGGGCTTGGCGGTGGTCTTCGAAAAAAAAAACGGGCCGATTATTCTGGATGCCGCATTGCAGCCCAAAATGTGACTTTCGGGCTATAAAGGGGTTTTTCATGTTTCTTTTTAATGTTTTCTCCACACCAGAAGCGACAATTTTGATTGTTGGCATGAGCATAAAGGTGGAAATGACCCTCATCGGATAATAAAATGATGTCGTCTGAAATCGGTTCATAACTTCGTTAACGAATAATAGTCTATCACTGGGGTCCATCGGCTTCAATTCTTGCACTAACTGAATCTTATACGGGTGTATGTGCAAATCTTTGTGAAGGATGCCAAGCACGAACGATTTCATTTCGTTATATTTAAATTAGCAGCGGGCTTTTGAGTCGATATGTTTTATTGTTGGCGCACAACCAAATTTATGGCGATAACCACAAGAAAAGATCTTCGACGGCCGGGGACGCGTTTATTTAACGTTGAATCAGTTTCCTCAAATTTGCGATCCCATTGCTTAATCAACGAAAGGCTTAGACATTGCTGAACATCGTATAACAATTGAAATATTGGTGTGCAATAGCGGCAGAATTGTTGTTGCGGAGTTTTTTCCGGGTTTACATCCCTGGCGGCGAATATTTTGTGAACAGTTTCTTTTAAATACTGAAAAGTACTAAGGTTTCCAAGAGATCGCACTCGTCATTTTCAAGTGTTCTGTATTTCAGAGTGATCGGAGATATCGTTCCGTCTCAGATTGTATGACGTCTATATAACTCTATCTTCACACTCCATCAAATTGAAAGGCTCGGTAGAGACTGTAGGTCTGTGTTTGTGGAGGAGCGTTTTTCTACGTGGGCGTGCTTTTGATAGTATTTCTGGGGAACAGGGTATTCCATACAGTAGGTAAGTTTAATGCGTCATTCGTTTTGTTGAGATTTCCTGGTTTCTCAATTTCAATCACTTTTGGCGCGAGATTCTTGTGTAGTAGTATTTTGTGTGTACTGTTTGTTTGCAACTATTGAAATTGATATTGTGTCCTGTTAAATGGTGTTGGTTGGTGTTGGTTGATTTACATTGTTTGGTGCGGAAAACCAATTTGATGAAATGCGGAGATGGAGTGATGGAAAGTTTCTTACCGAAGACCATTTTGATGGAATGTCGAGATAAATTGGTGAAGAGTAGAAGTGTGGAGATAGAGCCATGGTTCCCACTAAAAACGCTAAATACATTGAAATTAGACACTGAACATTTGAAAATTACTAGTGGGATCTCGTCGAAACGTGGTGAAAACTTAAGCGTCATGATCTTAGTACTTCTCAGTACTTAAAACGCACCATCAGATGTAAACCCGGAACAACGGACTAAAGAAACTCCAGAACGCACCCCACGCGGTAATCCGCTTCGTCATTACTTCAGTCTGAGAACTATCTACGCACTTCTTTTGCGTTGTTCGACACTCTTTGCCTTGGATTATTCCTTTAATAATCGCGTATGTTCTATTCTAAGCCCCTTCCCCACCCTTTCTCTTACTAGGTCCCATCGCCGGCAATCGAATAAAGTATCCTATGCGTCTTCTATCTCCGTACAATATGGATATTGGCTCGATTCTGATCGGGCCCACTGATGGAGAATTTTTATAGAAACATCCGTGACCAAACAATCCCTAGCTACTATAGTAGTTCACCATGCCGCAGGTCCTAGCCATCCACTCCCTAATGTTGGATATGGCTCTATAGGTCCATCGGTCACATCTTCTGTGGTTCCACTTTTCTTTCCACCTATTGAAAAATCTCTGTCTTGCATTAGCTTTGGAAACGCCAGCGTACGTTTCCGATATTTCCCGTGCACGTAAGTGTATGTCTGTATATACCAGGTATACAGAAATGTCGTTCATATTTAGTTATTTATTTTCTCGGAGGAGGCACAGAACGCGCTAGTTGTGTTAACTTTATACCGAAACCTGGTTTAATAACGTACCGGGACAATAACGTGCCTTCTGTGTTTGCGCGTATTATCAGAACAACAATTCGATTATTACGGCTCGTCGTCTTCATAGGTCCGAGTATAATTTCCACGACATAAACGAGGCACCAAGTGTTAATTTAATAACTGGATAACTGGATAACTAATTTAGTAACGGATAAAAAAGTTTGAAACTACAGGATCAACTCTAAATTTACCGTCCAAGGGAAACCAGAAGTGCATTGAACGTAAATCTTCACTGTATGTTATTTATAAAAAAGATCTTCGTTTTTATCCCTATACAATTCAAATTGTGCAAAAAATAAACAAACTATAGGAATTATTCCCAGGAAAAATGATATCCCGTAGAGGCGACATAAATTGGTCCCCAGAAAGTCCAGATTTAACTCCACTTGATTTTTTTCTTGGGTCGACATCTGAAAATAATTAATGAAACTACCAGAATCTAAAATTGTTAGTTCCAACTTTTCAAGAAAACGTGGCGACTCGCAACCTCAACCTACCATTTGTCGGCGAGAGATCCGAAGCCGTCCGGAATCATATGTTCCGGGTACGGTACATAACATGCGAGATACAGTCAGTCTCGTTAGTGAGATGTTCTATAGCGCATTGACATATTTAGGAGTGGCAACAAGTAATCACAACACCGGTTGTGGAAATTTCTTGCAAAAAACGAGTGATTAAAAGTTTCCTTCAGCCAAATTCAAAATTCAGAACGCTAGAAACCGATATCACGAAATACTATTGAAGGTGACATTTGAAGGAATTGACAGGGCATATTAACGGAGCTATTTAGTTTCAAATAATTTCCTGCCAAACCTTAACTGCATTTCATATCTCTATATAAAGGCAGTTTCAGTAATTTTACTACAACGTCCCCATTTCTCAGCAACATAAACCATTTGGAAATTAGCAGTCACTTGACCACAAGGCAAGAAAATCTACCTTTTCAACTATATTAAAATCCTTCAGGTATATATTATGCAATTAATTAAATCCATCTTCATAAAGGGAAGCGATTTTAAGTCCATTCTTAGCTTATAAGTTTAATTTTGACAACTAAGGCATTATTGCCAACTTAAGAACTCTCTCAACTGAGTTTGGTGCGTGGGATTTTCGCTTGCTTTGAATACACTCTCCATCTTTATATAAACTTTCACAACTCCGAGTTAACTTTTATTTACATAACCATGGGATTAGTTAGTTTAGGAAAAGTTTTAGTCCTAAATAGAAACCACTTTTAGTTTGTATATAACGAACAAAATAAAAGAAAGAACAGACGGAAAGGTAACTTCCGGAAGTTGTTTAAATTAGTATCCCAATCAAAAAACATTTAAACTTCGGAAGAATAGGAACTCTAAACAAAAGAAGTTTAGCTTCATTTATGTTCGTAGAAAAGTTGTGATTTGCGTTGGAGATTGATTGGCGAATTTGTTGTATGCCAATTAGCAGAGTCAGTTAACTTAAGAATAAATAAATATATTCCCAATAATATTTTTATAATTTAATTTTGGCAATGGGTTTCAAATATGGCTTTCAAAGCACTTTTTGAGTAAACTACAGCCAACAATTTCAGTAAGGATATAAAGGGAGATTATTTTGGAGTGTCCAAAGTTTAGTAAGAAATTAGTAGTTTAGTTTAGTTAGCAAGATACTATTAGAAGAGATGCTGAAGAATTATTGCACATCAAAAACATTTAAAGGGCAGCTCGAGATCATTTCAGATGGGGGCAAAGGTTGCACCAGGTTAGGGCCCACAGTCAAGAGGAAGAAGAAAAAGGAGAAAAATAAAAAGAAGAAAAATAAGAAGAAACTAACGAAGAAGAAATAAAAAAAAAAAGATCAAGAAAAAGACGAATTAGAATAAGACGAAGATGAAGAAGAAGAAGGGGAATAGGAAGATCAAGAAGAAGAGGAAGAGGGAGACGAAGGAGGAGGAGGGGGAGAAGGAGGGGGAAGAAGAAGAAGGCATACCGTAATATTGTTTTTTGATGAAAAGGTCTCGATAAAATGTAAGTCATACTCTACAGTACTGTGAATACTTGACTTGAGTACAGTACTTGAGCTGAATTGTTTCAAAAGGCTTGCAGTTTGGTGTTAGTTTGGCTAATATTTAACATTTAACTCTTAGTACAACACTCAATAGTAGTGGAAATGATGGGATTTGATGGGCCAAATATTCATTTTAAAAGAACCATCAACAGATTATTATACGCTCGAAAAAATGCGCCAATATAGGATGAGTCATTCAAGACTCTATTGCGTTCCGGCTTCTGCCTATCGTAACTTCATTCAGCATCTTCTTTGTAGGATATAACCGTCCAATGATAAAAAATAAGTTAATACAATATAGTGGATAACGACAATTATCGTTTATTGATATATCAGAATGTTTTCGACTTAAATTTTAGAACAAGTTTAGAATTAACTTTCTGATGACCATCTTTGGTTACAGGTTTGGACTTTCGGTGATGTCTGGTGCAAAGTGTGGTTAGCTGTGGATGTCTGGATGTGTACAGCATCCATACTGAACTTGTGTGCGATCTCATTGGACAGATACGTAGCCGTAACCAGGCCTATAACTTATCCTAGCATAATGTCACGTTCTAGGGCGAAAATGCTAGTGGGAGGTCTCTGGGTCTTAAGTTTTGTGATATGTTTTCCACCATTAGTGGGCTGGAAAGACTCAAAGGTAAGTAATATATTATTCAGTATTTTACTTGTATTATGCTGTTTCGGGCAATTTAAAAAATAATCAAAATACTTTAATAAAATGAAAGTATACCTAGTTACAAAAAACAATCATTTTATTTTTTAAAGATAACGTTTGAAAGATGATCTCCGTCTTTTCGTATAAACTTTTTCAATTATAGTCCTACATTACTCACTACATGGCGCAAAATTTATAATGGGATTTTAATATTTCTTTTCTTGTTTTAACTTTAGAATATCTTGTGGGGAGTTAACCTCACTTGTATTTTTTTTCCTTTATTTGGGTTTTTCGCCACTATCTAAAACTCAATCATCATCTATCTAAAACTCACTCAAATATCAAAAATACCTGTTCTTATTTAAAGAAAGAATTACTGGGTAAAAACAAAAAACCAAACGGAGACAAATTTCTCAGTGATTCTTTTTTATAATAAATTTGCCTAACGAACAATATTTTAAAGATATAAAAATGTTATAAAAAATTTTACAAACTTTTAACGTTAACGTTTCGGAGGGTACTCTCCCCCCGTTTTCAAAACTAAACTAAAAAATAAATTATATTAATTTGTAATATACAAAGTAACGAGTGAAAATAAATATATTTTTTTGTTTATGTCAACGATACTTACATTGACAACAATTTAATAAAATAATAATTTAATAATAAAGGAAAAGAATATATGAACACGCCACAATCATTCAGGCATTAACCTGACTTGTCACATAACCTCACAAATATAAATTTTAGGTGGTTAAATTTTGCTGTCTGAAGAATGTTCCCATGTCTGGAGCTGATCAAAAATCTTTCTAAAGGCGTTTATTGATATTCCTATTTATAATGTAAGCAGTCTCCCTATCTTGCTAAACATCAAATTATTATTTAGTTACTCGTTATTAAAAACAGGAACTTCGATTTACTGTCATCCGCCTTACAGTCTTGATTTGGCATTCAATGATTTCTTTTTATTTCCGTCAGTCAACAATAAACTACGCGCAGAATACCAGAAGAAGCGGTTGATGAGTTCAAAATATATTTTTTGGAGATACCTCAATGGGAATAGAAAAAGTGAGAGCGAAAATTGGTTCAACCGTACGCAGAAGTGTATCGATCAGCAAGAAGAATATTTTGAAAAACAATTTCATTGATAAATATTTGTATTTATTTATTATTCCCGATACACAACTAGCAACCCTCGTACATAGAACAGAAACAGTTGAGTTGGTGGGGACATCTAGAGCGAATGAGGGAAACTAAACCAGTAAGACCAATATAGGAAAACAAATACAAATAAATAGGATAGAACGAGAATGACTTTGGATAAAGTAATAGAAAATCTACTAGAGGGAAAATATTATAGTGGATAGACGCGAGAAAATTGGCAAATGAAATGAAAAAAGTTTATGCAGACATGGATATAGCTTAAAAATGAAAACATACCAGTACCCTACCCATATATATATATATATATATATATATATATATATATATATATATATATATATATATATATATATATATATATATATACATTGAAACAAAAAAATATTAAAACAGCCTTAAAGTTGGCCCTTTTACAAAATCGTAGAAAACATCCGTGGTGGGATGAAGTTTGCGACCAAGCAGTATTAAGCCGTAGTAAAGCATTCAAAGATTGGAACAGTCAAAAAATCGCAATAAACTATAACATCTTTTTGGAAGTAAGAAAAGAAACATCGAAGCTAATTAGACAAACTAAAAGAAAATATGAAAAACAATCAACTTAATGAAATAGAAAATGATTTCCAAAAAAATATCAACCGAAATTTTACAAAACATTTAAAACTAAATTAACAGGCTATCAACCCCAAAGCCTTTGCTTCCAAAAGGAAAACGGACAATTAGCTCTAAATAACCAAGACAATTGCAAAGAACTTGCGAAATATTTTGAACAAATACTAAACTGTCCTGAGCCTTTAATCAAATTACCAACACTAAACCCTAAACAAACAAACCCAGATTCATTTCCACCGAATGAAGATGAAATAACTAGACAAATCAAACGGCTTAAAAATAACAAAGCTTCTGGTCAAGATGGAATCCCTGCTGAACTTTTGAAATCCGCTGGTCCAGGTACAATCAAGGAAATAACCAAAATTCTACAAAAAGTTTGGCGAACCGAACGGATTCCGGAAGATTGGAAAGATGCTCTAATCCATCCACTACACAATAAATGATATAGAACGGATGTAAGCAACTATAGAGGGATATCTCTTCTCCCAGTTTGTTACAAGATTCTATCTCAATGTCTACTAGACAGAGCACAGGGACAGTTTGAACCTAAAATTGGTGAATATCAAGTAGGTTTTAGACCGGGCAGGTCCTGCCCTGAACAGATCCTGAATCTAAAGTTGATCCTAAGACATCAAAAATGTACAATAAATCTCTCTCAATAAATACACTGAGAGTTGATCTCTCAATAAATACACTACCTTTATTTTTTATGGGTACACCGTAAACTGCTGCCAGAACTATTTAGTGAAACTATAAACCGACGAGCAGAACTCAACACAACATGGAGTGCATCGAAGAACATTTCTGACCGGTAAGTTTGCAGGCGTACCTACAGTTCTTTCTTTCCCTGCAGTCTTATTTTTGAGTACAGATATAATTAGCTGCAGCCAACCTTCATTGTCACAATAAAAATCATTATTTTGGTAATAGATATACCTTAATCGTGAGACACGTTATTTACCGTCTTACTGATTCAAGGTTCCAGTTGCCAGGATGCTACAAACTCGGTGATATTGAAAATTCCCCATTGCTCTCTCATACCCACGCTATAAATCATGTCGTAAAAATATCGAAACTTTTTAAATAAAACAACAATTAGTTTTGCCGAAATCATTTATTTTTAACGAACATTTTACTGGACACGTTCAACCAATGCTAGCATAGATTTTTTAATTAGGTTTTTCAGAACTGCCTCAATTATCCTCATCACAGTTTCTTGCATTTGTTGCCCTGTCATAAAATATTTCTTTCATAACCAGTTTGAATTTTGGGAACAGGTAATAGTGACACGGAGATAAATCAGGCGAATATGGAGAATGTTAAACAAAAATTAATTTTCCGGCACTCGATTTTCGATCCTCACTCGAACGATTATCTTCCACAAACGCTCCATAACACCCAGATAATATTCACATATTCAGAAGTGACATTTTGACCTTATGGAATGAATTCTCTAAATATAACTCCTTTAGGGTTCTAAAAACATTGTCTTCATTCGTGTACCTGGGGACTTCCACGCTGAACTTTGACGCATTATTTGAAGATCGTACTGGAAACGCCAAGTCTTATCGCCAGTTACAATCGATTCTAGGAATATACAGTTACGTCTGGCTGTTTTAATAAGTTCCATGCGATGTTCAACTCAAGCAATTTCTTGGTCCTGATTTAAGATGCGAGGCACAAATCTAGAACAGATTTTCCGTTTGTCTGAATCTTTGCTATTATTCAACCAACTTCGGCCTGGCTTTGATTCGTCTTCCAAACTATCGCGATCATCCTGGAATTGCTTATATCCCTCGAACACGCGCGTACGGGACAAGCAATCATCACCTCAAACTTTTTTCACCAATTCAAATGTTTCTGTAAATTTTACCAAGCTTCAAATAAAATTTAATATTTGCCCTTTGTTCCATTGTGTTTTTACGATGAGGTGACAAAAGATACTGTTATTTTAAGAACCATAACTTGACATTCGTTTATCGACTCTAAAGATCGTTTCTTTCTCGTTTTATAAAGGAGATGTACAACTTTCAGATTGTATATTATTTCGTTAGATGGCGCTAGTAATTTTCTTTAAATTTAGTAGATTTTGTTATTTTTCTGACATACTGTATATAATCTCGTTCCACCTTAATCAGTGTTTTGATTTGTGATATCTCATCATTCAGAATTCTAAGTTCATAAATATGAACGTACGGTGAAAATGGGGAATCAGAAAAGAACAGATAATAAAATCATATATGAATAACATTTGTTGAAGCTCTCTGCTTCATTTATTGCGCCCACATATCGATATTCAAATTCACTGATCTCGTCATGCTTGATAACTTTCGTTTACTTAAAATATTATCGCCACAACCACGACCATGACAGTTCAATTCACCTGCAAAATAATTATTTAATATTTACTATTATTAACATAAGTAAAATTTGTGAGTACAATAAAATAAAATATAACTGTTTATTTGTAAAAACTTTTTTGTGCAGACGGCCAAAAACTTATCTATGGATTTTTAAATAAAGCAATAAAAAAATTCTATAAATAAAACAAAATTGTTTAATTTCCACTAATATTTTTATCTAAAATATAACATGTTTCGCTACATTGTAGTGTCTTCGGAAGTATGACAAAGAATTAAATTGTGTTGTGAGTAATAGTAGATATAATACTATAATAATCAACTCATTTTACACGTATTTTCTGGCAATTCCCTGAACCCTAATTCAGGCCGTTTTCTCGACATATTTAACATTAAGCGGAGAACGGTTGAAGTCTATTTAGTCGTTAATTACTAATTGTTTTGATGTCCTAAAACAACTTTTCATTTAACAAAATCTTTTTCAATAGTAAAGAGGGTTTGATAATGGGCAGCCCCATTAAGCCCCTTGCTCGCGGAAATATTTCTGGAGAATATTGAAATGATAATTCACCACAGTAGACTAGGTAAACAATTTGTATATTGGTATGGACATGTGGACAAAATTTTGACATATTTTGTCGGTATCAATAGAAAACTTAGTGTATTTCTAGAATATATTAATTCTATCCACAAAAATATTAAATTAACAATTAAATTTTAAGAAACCGACCATTTGACGAATCTCAAACAAACTTAGTATCAAGATATTGAAAAAATCTTATACAAAACAATGTAAAAGTAGCCTTTAAAACCAATAACAGCTTTGAAAAATATATCAAAAATTGCAAAGCAAAAACAAATAAAAAATATAGCCTTGGATATATCAACTGTATTGTGGGTCGTGTCCAAAAACTTATATAGGGCAAAGATCTTTTAATAAATTAATTAAAGAATACGAAAGAAGTTTTCTCAGTCATAAACATAATTCGAATTATGCCTCATATTTGTTAAATGAGAACCATCGTTTTAGTAGTGAATTTAAAATACTACATGTACATAACAGAGGCAAAAAACTAAGTCATCTGAATAGTTTAGAAATAAACCACCTCAAAGATACGAAAATCTTTTGATTTTTCCATCTAATGAGCAAATAGGCCTGAACAAATCCCCTTTACTGAACTTGTACAGACAATAAATAACATATGTGTGGATTTTTTTAAAAATGTATATTTTATTATAGAAACGTTTTGTATTTATACCTGTTATAACATCGAAAATAGTCAGTTCTGAAGAAGTTACAGTGTTAGCGAAACATTTAGACATTTAGACAAAACAGTGTTTCATTAAACATTTAATATTTAGTTTGTTTCTAATGGTGTACATTATAGATAATTTGAGAGTTAGATACGAATATCCGAAAAGATCATTGCTTTATAACGATTAACGGTTTAAAAAATTCGAAATAATTATTTGATCAAATGAAAAAGAAAATAATTTCATGTTTGAGAGGAAATTCCATCACACCATCCGTGGCCCCGTCAACAGCGAACGCTTCCGATATGATGGCACGAGATTTTCTCCTTTGTTAAATATTTTCGCGACGGAGGGACTGAGAAATTCAGCTAGATTTGCGGGCTCGAAATTTCCAATCCGATTTCGTTCTGAAAAAAGGTTATCGCGACGAAAACGACAGACATCCGTTTCCAGTGACTTGTAATTTGTCCTTTTTTCATCGGAAATCTACACGCATCCATCAAGACAGTTCGAATATATTCTCTACCTTGTGCCATATTGGTTTTGGGCTAATAAATTTCGGTGAAATATCTTACGATTTTTTTTTGCGAATTTATTACACAGTTCACCGACGTCCCCAAGGCCTTTACCACATCCCTAATTGTAATCCAGGCATGATAAACAGCCAGCATATGAAAATCCGCTAATGATAAGGGTGAGCCTACCCGCATTTGACAAAGATTTCCTGTTGTATCAATATTAAAATTATTTTTATTATCTACAAATTGTAATCGAATATTTATTAGTCAGAAAGATTTCGTAATAAATGAGAATAGGTATAGCAGTTTTTATTTCATAAAGTATTCTGAAACTAATTGTTGAAGTTGCGATGGCCAAGGATCGTTCAAAAAGTTCTCGGCGTGACACATAGATAGCACAAGTTTGATGTAATGACACAAGTACGAAAAATAGTAAAAAACGTAATGTTCGAGTTTTTATAAAGTATTTTGTTTTATGAGAGGTACACTTTAAACGATTCTTCCGATTTGTTTTAGCTGATAAAAAGTGGGTGGTTTAACTGAAGATAATGAACGTTCGGAACGTCCCAAAACCACTACAACCTACCAAAATATGTTATGAAAAATTGCGTAGTGTTTGTGGAGGAGAGTGGAGAGTATTAGAAATATTAAAAATATCAAGGAAACATTTTTCCATACTCCATCTAAAAATTGTCAGATTGTTTACCTCAAATGTCAGCAAATGTCTCCTAAAACTGGTTTCTGGCTTAAGCCGTCATCAGTCCGGCTCGAATTGAACGTTCGAAAGCAACTGAAGGTTTGATCAAGGGTCCTGATCACATATATCAGCCATGAAAAGAGTTCACTGTGTAATTTTTCATACGCACTTGGTAACTAAAGGGGACTTGGAATGGGTCGTGAACAGTTTCACACAGTAGTACTGTTACGAACCACAGGATGGTGAGAGCTGCATTTAGTTGCAGTCTACGTCCAACATGGCCGATATATATGGTTAGGGCACTTTGTAAATTCTTAGGTTCAGTTTCTATTCTTCAGCTCGAGCCCCACTTATGACGGTTTAAGGTCAGAAGAGGGATACGCTTAGTGATGGTGTCTGAAGGATTGAGCAATTTTTAAGTAAAGTATTGACTGGAGCTTCGAGGGGAGGTATATTAATCGCTGATTGAAGGTAAGCGAGCCTGATATTGTAAACATGTCGATAGACTAGAGGGTCCACTGCAATTTATGCGATCTCTTAGGTACGAAAAAGCTTTTTTTCTTAAATGAAAAGTTAATACTCAACCCAGTGGCGTAACTATAGGGTGGCAGGGCTGACAAAGTGCAACGGGCCCGCGACCCCGGGGGCCCCCGGTCCGAGAGACCGCGAGCTCAGAAGTAACCTAATATTTTTAGTAAAATTTAGTCAAAATTATAAATTTTAGTACTTAAAATCATTTAAAGTTAGACACAACTAAAGACCATTCAACTAAAGACAAATTCAAATAAATTAATAAGATTTAAACGCATTCATAAGAAAAAGATGTCGATCAACTTTACAATGCATCCATTGGTTGTACGGTACGGTACTTTTGTGGTGCGGGAGAGCTAGTGATGCTCGGAGAATTCCCGGATTTTGTTAACCAAGAAAGTGGCGCTATCTACTATCACGAGGCGCTAGCGGGCTAGCGACGCACGATGTTAGGGGATCACGGATTTCTATTTTTTAAGTACGGAGGGCTCTACTACGCATTCTTCGTTTGATTGTTATGACAATTGGTCATTTGTATCTTTGATTTTTCATAGTTTTTGATTTATTGAATCTGCAAATAGAGACAAAGTAAAGTTAATTGTTAAAGTTAGATATCAACATGTCTAGTTCTAGAAAATATTTAAGTGGGAGAGAAAAACGAAATAGAAAGAGGGAGTCTGAATAAAAAATAAAAAGTTACCTAAAATTAGTCAGTACTTTAAGAATGATAACATTATTGGTGAAAAAGCGAGTGAACAGTGCTCCGAAAGTGAAGAATTGGACGTAACTACAAGTAACAGTATAGCAGATGCAGCACCCGACACCAGTGTATATCCAAATCCAGAACAACCACAAGGTACAAGCAAAAATCAAAGTGAATGATATTTTAATGTAAACAATATTGCATATTCACTATATATTACTGATAAAGGTAATTTTAAAGAACTAAATGATCAAGTGAAACAGTTAGTGATCGAAAACAGGCATTGTAAACCTAAGGGTCCTTTCTGAAAAGACAGTGACAATAGATCTTTCGTAGAAAACCGTTACTATATTGTTTCCAAGTCTGTCGTGAAACTCAAACGAACATGTACTATCCTATTCCTTAATACTTCAGCAATCGGGCATCTAAAAAAATACAAAATGTTTGGATGGAAGGCTATGCCGACTGAAAACATACTGTAGACGCCATAGAAAGACGCGAGACATCGAAAATTCGCCTGGATTCTTGTCTTACGTATCAACAATGGCGGCTACATGGGACACTAGATGAAGAGCAAGAGTCCATGATTAAGAAAGAAAAATCTTTTTGTCGCCAAGTACTCTCTAGACTCCTTGATGTTACTCTGACACATTCAACGCATAATTTAGCCTTTTGTGGACACAGAGAAAAGGCAGATAGCAATGATACAAGTTTCCGAGGAAACTTTTTGATAATTGTTAAGTAAACCAAAGGGCAAGATAAAATACTTAAGTCCAAGAATACAAAATGAGCTCACTTCTGTTCTGGTTCTAAAAATAGAAAATGCACTCATAAATGAAATAAATTCCGCACCATTTTACTCTATCATATTCGATACGACTCAAGATATTTCAAAAACACATCAAATGTGTGAACTTTATCGTTATTATATGATCGAGAAAGACGAAAATGGAATCCCAAAGGCGCTCGTCATTAAAGAATCATTTTTAGGATTTCGTGAAGTTAAGGACCAAACTGCCTTAGCAATGTCCAACCAAATTATTAAATCCATAAATGACAAAAATATTCCTTTAGATAAATGTCGAGGACAAGGATATGATGATGCTAACCCAATGAAAGGCACTTATGGTAGAGTTCAAAAACTCATAAAATATATCGAGCCAAATGCGGTATATGTTCACTGTGCTGCTCATAATTTAAATCTGGCATTTAACGATGCAGTAAGAGAGGTTATTGATATGCAACATGTAGCATAGTATCAAAAGATAGAATATATTCTCAAGTTTTATATCTGATAAAGAAAGGGATTCTTCAACTACATTATATAACATTAAAAACATTGAACCCTACTAGATGGGCAGGGCTTTATTGCTTTATAAGTTCGGTTTTTTTTAAGTTAAATTGCAAATCAGATGAAAAAAATGAAGCTATTTGACCCAAAAAGATCGAGAAGTACAATTTTATTATGTTATTGGTTTTCCATTGCAAAATTCTCCAAACTTTCGATGCAGCTTCTAAAGCCACCGATCATTCAAATGCCTTAAAACGTTTGAAAATTTGTCTGGAAGAAATAAAAAGGTATAGACATAAATTTGAAAATTTAAAAAGGACTCAAATAGTTAAGCAGAAAAATGGTCCATCAACCCTGAATTTTCTATAATTCATCGGAGGAAGGTGAAATGCCATTTTGACGAACCTTGCGAAAATGAGCGTCTCCAAGATCCGGAAAGTGTGTTCATAGTGAACATATTTTATCGAGTATTGGACATCATTATTAATCAACTGAAATCGCGTTTCCTTTCAATGAATGAGATTATTTCCAATTTCAGTGTTTTGCAACCTGCCGCTTTGAAAAATTTAAATGACACTGAACTATTAAAAAAAGTCTAAAATTTGTTGAGATATATATATATATATATATATATATATATATATATATATATATATATATATATATATATATATATATATATATAAAGACTTATATGAATCATTTGCCAAGAAAATTCTGTTTTCGGTCCACCAGAGACGAAATCAAGACGAATCACTTTATGTCATGCAGCTTTCCTGAAGTATGTACTGCATTGTTTGTTACAATTCCTGTGACTAAAGCTAGTGCTGAAAGATCATTTTGAAAACTAAAATTAATAAAAACCTATTTAAAATACTCTATGGGACAAGGACAGACTATGTAACTTGGCTATTCTGTCTATTGAAAATTCTATTCCCGATTTTTAAACTTTGATGATGTTATTGATACTTTTGCGGAACAGAAAGCTCGGAGAAAATAATTGTATTAATAAATATTTTGTTAATATTAAATTGTTATTTCATTAAAATTATATAATATCTATGATTTTTAAAATAAAATTTATTAGTTACTTGATTAAAATGCACACAATATTAGTAATACTGTTGGGTAACTAACTGGGTAACTTAAGTGATTTATTAAAATTAAATTACAGCGTGACGATTTTTACTGGGAGGGCCCCATCCAATGAATTTGCTACGGGTCTCAGATGATATAGATACGCCACTGACTCGACCACCGACAATTCGAAAACTCTGTTCTGAAGGGTATCTATATTTTTTAAAAAGCGCTTCCTTTAACTTCTCGGACATTTTTTAATAGTAAATAAAACATAGGGTCGGAGCCGGCAATAGTGCACCAACAAATTGAAAACGATTCCATCCATAGGAAAACTCATAGCTACTGTTTTCTGATATTCTCCATAGATAGATCTGTGCTCCTGATAGACTATATAGTATCATGATAGAATATTAAGCTTCGCTACTGGACGAGCTGTAAAATGGTATTTATGACAGAACGTTACTATATCGTTATCTTTTACATTCACCATATTCGCTGGATTTGGGTCGCAGCGATTACTTCATCCTCGCAAACCTGTAGAAAGGGCTTACTGGATAGAGGTTGGTTATTACAAGTTTAAATATAGTGAAAATTTAGATATAAATTATAGTTTGTTTACTTAAAATAAACATCCATTAAATATTGTCTACTCCAGTTTAATAAATCGAATTATTTTTGAATAGCAAACGCACTTCATTGAACAATTTTACAAAAAAAATAAAAAGTATTGTTTTTCTTCCCCAATTTGTTTGTTATTACATTTTTTGAACTATCCTTGTATTAATCATTACTAGCTCTACTTACTGAACTACCCGAAAGTATTTTTATATTGATACCATAGTACCAATAATGAATACAATGTTATAACTAATTTATGGTGTTCATATTTCTACCTCAATCAGCACGTTTGTTATTCTGTATTGTCAATTTCACCTTCATAAATTGAGCTTTGGTTGTTTTTTTACTTTGTCGGTTTTATATCCAATATATTTTTATTTTCCTTGCATCAAAAAACTTTGACAACAAAGAACTTCGTTCCTTTATACTTACGGCAGTTACATAAAAGAAAGCACCAACATTTAGAGACCCGGAATATAAAGTTACGGACAATTCCTTCAGGCCAATATTTTTCTAACAAAGCCAAATTTAATCCTCAAAACGACAAAAGAAAACACATTTTCCGATACTAAAACCAAAAGAATATCGCTTTGACGACGATTCTTGTGGTCGAGTGAATTAGAATCATATTATCATATTACCCAGCACAATAGTTAAGCAAATATTTAAGATATTTCGTATAGATTTCCACAATATCAGATAGAAAAATATACTGCAGACCACAAAATAAATGTCACACTATGAAAAATAAATTTTATTGATTTAATTTTGTTATATTTGTGAACATCATGAATTTATATATTATAAAGATGTTTCCAGTGAGAGTGTCAGAACTTTGAAGCGTAACAGCGGCAACACTATTTTAAGTGTAAATATTACTATATGCTACGATGTTCAGTAAAGTGTGCCAATTCACAATGAAAGATATACGAATTGGGCTCTAAAACAGCTAGAAGGCGACCCCCACTTTGGGGAAAAAATATTCTTTTGCTACGATGCGCAACATAACTGCAGAATTTTGGCCAATAAAAATCATCAAGTAATTCAGAAGTCTCCTCTTTATCCTTAAAAAGTCACTGTTTGGTGCAGTTTTTGAGTTGGAGGCGTGATAGGACCTTATTTTTTTGATTACGATGATGGAAATCCTGTTAGAGTTAATAATAAAAAGAAAATAAATAAATAAATACACACTTAATTTAGCATATACAGCTAATAGTAACAAAACAGAATCAATATTCAAAAAAATAAACAAAATTCTAAGAAATCTTAAGAAAAGAAAATACAATCAAAATGTAATAACTAACCCTGTTCAAATGATAAAACACTCTATTGCTTGAAATAATAATTTAACAGTCTATTAAATACATACACATTAGGAGCACCCCTATGTGAGCGGGCAAAACCCTGAAGAGGCAAACACCTTCCCAAAACTATGTCTTCTGGAGAGCAGGAGTTCTCACAATTGGTACATCATAATTGTTCTTAGAACGGATATCGTAAGAATGCATATTTACTCTTTGTTACAAAAAAGTATTCTAATAATGGGGCAACAAATTATGTTTTATTTTATATATCAATCGAATGTTAGCCCCTTCAATGGCCCGCGCAACTGAAAACCAATCCAATGACCGCAACATTACATCTATCGGTGTATACCTATTACAGTTCAATAGTACACGCATAGCCTTGTTCTTCTGTATTTGGATCTATCCATACTCTCCTTATTACATGATATCAGCACAGACATACAATAAGTAAAGTGGGGTAAAACTATAGTATTATATACAAGCCTCTTGGACCATGGTGATAAATGTGACGATATACGACTAAAGAACCCTATTTTTTCCCAATCTTTCTACATAGATAACTGACATGATTACAAAATGTTAGCTGAGGATCCAACAGTACTCCTAAGTATTTAATTTCATTTACAATTTCAATATCACAATTATTTATATTTATTTTTAACCATAACTCATTAAATCTTTTGCAGTTTGCTTTAGACCCTGTTACCATGCATCTTGTTTTCAGTTCGTTTAGTTTAAATTTATTTTTGCATAGCCATCTAAATAGTATTGCCAGTTCACTACTCGATGTTTCAACCATTCCAGGCAAATTATACCCAGACACAGATATGAGAATATCATCTGCAAAAAGACTAATAAAGCATTTATCCAATATTGTAGAAATATCGTTGACATATATCAAAAACAGCAACGGACCCAAATCACTTCCCTGAAGAACTCCCAAAACAGTTTCCCTCTTTGCCGACACTTTTCCCTCAACACTCGTCCTATGATATCTGTCTGTTAAGTAACTCTTAATCCATTTCAAGGCTTTTGATCTTTCACCATAACTTAATAATTTTTTACACAGTATATCCCGGTCAATAGTTTCGAATGCTCCCTTTAAATCTATAAACCCACTAAACACAGTTTTCCCGACTTTTATATCGTTCCTCCATGTTGCGCATGCAAAATGAATAGCCGTCTCACAAGAATGTTTTATCCTAAACCCTGATTGAGCAGAAAATAACAATTTATTGGTTTCAAAATAAGTTTTCAACTCTGTACATACTACAGTCTCAATGATTTTATCAACAACAGATAATAAATTAATTGGTCTAAAGCCACTTGGTACATTTGGCCTTGCTATTTTCAGAATTGGTACAATAATGCTGGTTTTTAAGTCCTCACGAAATGTATTTGTTTCAAAACGTATATTAATTAAGTACAATAATGGATAACCGATGACACATTTTTTTTTCATTAATCTTATCGTAATTTCATTGTCAATAACATGTTTAAACTCAGAAAAATCGTGAGTCTTACATACTTTGACATCACTGCTCCAGTCCCGCTCTTCAATACTCATTCAAACCATCGAAGTAAATGTTATTGAAGTTCTCTTCCGTAGCTCCGTAGTGAGCGTCAAAGTCGATTCGAGTAAAATCGGCACGCCCCTTACCATTGCCTAGTAAATTTTTTATTGTTCTCCACATCTTTCTGCCGTCCGCACCAGATCTCTAGCATCGATATTATTATTAAGGTACTTTTCCTTATCAAGTCGTATCATGGACAGTGCAATATTTCTTTTCTGCTTATAAATTCCCCATCATATCTATTCTTTGTGAAAGAAAACTTTCTATACGTTCTGTCTCTCTCAATTTGAGCATTTCTTAGCTCTTTGCTCATCCAAGGGAACTTTCTAGGTTTTACTAATTTTAAGGGAGCAGCCCTATCAATAACATCATGTAGAGTTTGCATAAAATCAACATATAATTTATTAATATCAGCGGAATTGTAGTCCCAATCATTCCCAATTAACTCTGTAATCAGGCTCGAGACTGCTTGCTCCTTCAGATTCCGAGCATACGTATGTCGAAGTGTTTCACATACAATACCCTGAAGTTTAAACTCGGTACCAATAATCTCATGATCACTCATCATGGGAAAATCTTTAACAAGCTCTTCAGCACCAAAACCATTGGTAATTATGTTATCAATCAGTGTTTGTGAGACACTACTATTATGGGTTTCCCTAGTAATAATCTGTATGAAACCTGCTCCCCTGATAATGTCTTTCAATCTTCTAGACTCACTGCTGTTCTTCAATAAATCGATATTTATATCACCCAGAAGAAAAGTTATATTTCTTTGAAATTTATTGTCATTTTGGTTGTTTTCCAAATAGTTTAAAAAGTCACCTACAGAGACATTAGGCTATCTATAGTAGGCCGCTACTAAAAAAAAACTATTTATCAGTATCTTAACTGTTACGACCCACTAACTGGTTAGAACTATCTCGGGAGAAACCACCCAATATTTCAAGCTAGAATTAATATAAATAATAGCAGCCCCCCATATGACGACTATTCGAATAACAGACAACAACCGTATATCCATTTATATTAATTTCATTCTCTTCCATATCTCGTATTACATGAGTTTCAGTAAGACACCAGACCCATGGGTTTCTATCTTCTACAAACTACCTCAGCTGCAACATGTGAGTCGTCAGTCCCTGTATATTAATATGTAAAATATCTATATTGCTAGTGGAGGCACTGAAGCAATCAAGTGGTTGCTATGCATACTTAGTTCCGCTCTTCATTCTTTCAACAGCTCGTTTATAACATTCACAATTTTTATTAAACACTGTCAGATCATATTTAGGATGTGGTATCTTCAGGATATCATGTGCAAATTTACAATTACTACACTACCTGATATTTGAATTACATTCTGAGCTTCTATGATGTTTGTTACATAAAGGACAACCATTTTGTTGACCGCACTCGGCCGCTTTATGTCCATACCTCCAACACTTGTAACATCGCAGCACTCCCAAATATTCATAGACTGGAAAACTGTCCCAGTCAAAGAAAACTCTCTTACTACTTAACATGCACTTATAGATCTCTGCCGACACCTCCAGTATTATATTAGACAATGTATTTCCTTTAGGAATATAATTTCGAACTACTTCAATATTCATATCTGTATTTTAAAGAAAACTCTGATTTTTTATGCGCTCTAAAAAGTCTTTATTAGTAGCAATATATTTATCTTGAACGCCAACTACAATTATTCTGAAGTTAATATATTTAGGTATTTCTACGTCATAATTATCGGATAATTCTTCTATTGGTGTTATTTGCAATTTCTTTAGAAAATTGTCATCCCTACTCTATCCATTTTATTTTGTTTATTTCTACCGATAAATTGGACGGATTAATTTTGTCCGTGATCGCATTCCTCGTGGTAGTACTATTTTGTTGCATATTTTTCGGTCTAATTATTAACGGAGGATTTATATATTTTTTTACAATATCAGCATGCTTCCGACTCTCGCGAGCTTTCCTCTGCCATTCGGGTTCAATATACTTAATAATATCATCAGTCCATCGTGTTTTCGGTCTTCTGCCTGGATGTTTGCGATCAATTGGTATCTCTGATCCATGTGCAGGTCCTACTATCCCGTCTAGTAATGCCAAGCATACATCTTTCCATTCCCCTCTGTGCTACTCGTTTTTGTTTTAAGCTTTTGAACTAACTGTCATGTGAGTGTCCAAGTCTCACTTGCGTATATCATAACGGGCAGTTTTCTTTTCAGGCAAAGTAGTATTTTGCTCTTAAACACTATGCTGAGCCTGCCAAATGCCTGCCAGTGTCACAGCTTGTCATTTTTCATCGAATCTATAGCCTTTGTCACTTCCTCCACCAAGATATCCGGCACTTGAACTTCAGTAGGCATTGATGTTCTTGCCTGATTCTGGTCCTCATATAACTTTGAATAAAATCTTCGGACAACCTCTAACATTTCCGTCCGTTCCCTGCATATTGTACCATCCTCACGCATTAAGGAAAACATTTGTGTTCTTTTCTTTCTCGGCTTCTGCTTAGCTTTGTTAATTCCCATGTTTTCTTCCAGAGTTTTTTGTACTAGTTCCATGTTGAATCGGCGCGTTTCCTCTCGAATACATTTTATTATAGTTTTGCAAAGCTCAACGTACTCGACCCTGCCAAAAGGATTATCTGCATTCTTTATTGTTCGATGATTTTTCATTAAATTGAAGGTCTCATTGGAAATTTTTGACTCTTTGAAACAATTATCTTCTGGTGCTATTGAAGTCGCGGTTTTAAGCACATTGTTGGCGATTTCTTCATATTGATCTATAATTTTTACCTGCTGCGGGTCTTCTAACACAGCAAAGCGGTTCGACAAAGCAATTTGAAAATCTCTGCCCCTCCCCGGTAGCTTCCCAGAATCCACTTTGCCCCTTTTTGATCTTATCATTCTTTATCGTTTTTTTCGGCAGTTTATCATAATCTTTGCTCATACTATTCGGTGGTCACTTCTTGCATTAAAAAGATTAAGAACAGTACAATTGCAAAATATTGCTTTATCGTTTGACATGATGTAATCAATTTCACTAGTGAGTCCAGATGGAGTTTTCCATGTCCATTTTTTGTTTATCTTTTTCTTATAAAACGAAATCATAATATAGAGTTTTTATCCTTCAACAAAGTCAACCAGCTAATGTTCAGTCACCTCTAATGTTCCGCTCGCCCTTTCCATATGGGCCAGTTGCATTTTCACCAGTTCTTGCTTTTCCAATTCTGGCATTAGTCGCCCTTCAGAATTTTATACCTACACTCCTCTTTGTCTAAAAGTTGGGCCACATCATCATAAAATTACTCAATTTCCTCAACTCTATGGTTTATAGTTGGTGCATAAGCTTGGACGATTTGAAGCTTAAACTTTTTATTCAGCTGAATGACGCATTGGGTTAATCGGTCAGATATACTTTCATATTTGACTACACTCTCTTTCAGCTTTCACACAGAGCCACACATATTCTACTGTCTAGGTTGTCAAGTTCGATTAACAGTTCTTACAGTCGGGTCTCCATTTTCATAGTGTGTATATTAAGCATAGCAATGTCAAAAGTCCAATGGCAGCCTGATCTAACCCGGTGATTCTTGGCACCCTCTGCCTTGGGACAGGTCTTCCCGCTGCGGTAGGTAGTTACCCCTTGGCCTCCAGGGAATGAGGGCCGTGTTTGAAGTTGTACTGTCATGTTGAAGGCAACCTGTATTCCTTCAATTAGGGAAAATATGGGTGTGTCTTCATCTTAAATGCGACACGCTATATATACAGAAATATACAGAAACAAAACATTTCATCTTAGAGCGACTTTTCGAGGAGATCGGGGACATGGTAGACGCAGGAGAAAAAGAGAATTCACGGAGAAAAGATGAGAGAGATGTGGAGATCAGATAGAACACTCGAAAATGAGTATACCTCTCATAATACCATCCCAAAACATTACGCTCCCACCTTTAAATGGAATATGTGGTTGAGCTGTTGTTAATTGGGCTTGTCGACCTGGAGCTCTCCAAACTAATGTTCTTCGTGAATCAGAAACCAAGTCAATTCTCGTTTGCACCGAAGAAAATCACGTTATTTCAGTTTGGACGATGTCCTCCATTTCTCGAGCCCATTGCAATCTTACATTTTTTTGTTGAAGGGTTAGATTGGAAATACGTAAAGGTCTTCTGCGATGCAAATTAACTGCTTTCAGTCTGCGTGTTATTGTTTGTTGTAAAACATTTACCCCTTCAAGTCTACATGCTCCCTTGATATACCACTTGTAAATTCCAGACTTTCTTCGAGCTCTCATTAATATCTGCCGGTCTTGTGTAGCAGTTGAGCATCATTTTCTATCACTTCTAGGTATCCTTTAAATCATTTGTCTCTTGGAATTTTTTATGAATTTTCGATACAGCACATTGGGAAACACCTACAATTTCCACGATATCACTTTGATTAAAGCCCTGTTGTAACAAAGCAATTACTCCTGTTCGGAAAGGCTTCCGCGGTCGGTAATATTAGAATTACTAGGTTCTCGGGTAGAACCGCGTTTTAGATTTATAAAATCTCGACGTTTCGGCTTCCACTTGAAACTATTTTCTAGAAAATCTAGTTGATTTACTCCGAGGCCTCTTTCTGCCTATACCCCAGAGTCCACAACTAGAAAAGAACGTGGAGGGCGCGACCTTTGTATAAATAGGTGAGGTTGTAGGTGAGGCGCTCGGTTTAGGGGTAGGGGTGAGACGGGAGGTGGACGTTAGACTAAAAGGGCTTCGGATGGGCAATTTGGAAATAAGCGGTTTCCATGTATTTGGAACTGTAAGACCGTCGTCCCTTTTGTTTAAGCAGTCTGGATGTTTTTCGATCTCAATTGTTTCACGAATTATGCGGGGTTTATATGAATACATTGGTGCGATTACTTTGACCTTGTCGAAATCTATTTTGTGACCCGTTTGAAGATGATGTTCTGCTAAAGTCGAGGAGAGATCAGATTTTCGGACGGCGAGAGAATGCTCGTATATGCGATTTTGGATACGTCTATTAGTTTGACCGATATAATATTGGGAGCAGCCCAAACAAGGAATCTCATAAACACCATGTGGCTCTTGTGGAATATTATCCTTCACTGGTCGGAGGAAACTGGATATATTTCTTTCTGTTGTAAATATCGTTTCGATATTACGGGATCTGAATACGTGGCAAATTTTAGCAGTAACTCCCTTGATGTATGGCAGAAGAACTTTGGAATTTTTGGACAATTCTCTAGTAGATTGGTTGGTATGACCAGTTGCCTGAACTTTATTAATATGCCTTTTTATATGACGCATGTCATAGCCGTTTTGAATTAGGGCCGTTTCTAATAAATTAAGTTCTGTTTGCCTATGTTCCCAATCTTAGTGATCTCGTGACTAAATTTTGACTACCGAATTTAATTGGGATGGATGATGATGTGAGTTCGCATTTAGATAACGGTTTGTGTGGGTGGGTTTACGATAGACAGAATAGGAGAAGCTTTTGTCTGGCCTTTTTGATATTAGAATGCCAAGAAAAGGGAGAGCAGAATTGTTTTCAGTCTCCATTGTAAATTGGACCTGGGGATGTATACTATTCCAATGCGAAAGAAACAGATTTAAAGATTGTGGTCCGTGCGGCCAAATGACGAAGGTGTCATCTACATATCGGAACCAGCAAGTAGGTTTCAACGGACTGGTGTTAATGGTTTTAGTTTCAAAGTGTTCCATAAAAATATTGGCAATGACCGGAGAAAGAGGGGAGCCCATAAGAGCTCCACGAATTTGTTAAAAGAATTTATTGCAATATACGAAAGTGAAATATGAGCTCTGGCTCGAAATGTCGCGATTTTATAAATCTAAAACGCGGTTCTACCCGAGAACCTAGTAATTCTATATATATATATATATATATATATATATATATATATATATATATATATATATATATATATATATATATATATATATAATATGTTTGTGATGCATAACAATACAACTGTTATAAATTATATTTTTATGCCAATCTTTCTATTGGAATCTTGGATGTGAAACACTAAACTCGAAGAGATTACCACTTAACACGAAATAACTTTTATAAAACTCCTCAACGCGCGTTTCTCTAACCATGTTAACATTATCAAGAGATGATTTATTCTAGAGTTGGATTAAGTTATTTAATTAAGACTTTTAACTTACTTTTAATTATGACTAAAGCATCTCCTGATGATGCTAACATGTTTAGCGAAACGTGCATCAAAAACTTTAAAAAAAAGTGATTTGGTGTTGAGTGGTAATATCTTTCAGTTTAATATATTATTATAGTTAAGTGTCTGCTAGAAATATTTAAGGACAACTATTTTCCCAATTTCGTGTCATTACGTATTCTGAAACGTTATTGTATGATATAAAAACAGCAACATAAAAAATACGTCATATTTTCTCTGAGCGCGGACTGAGTCTAAATGAAAAATTGTTTACTTAGACCCTCTATTGCCGTAAATTTATTTTGACGTTTACGCGTGAACCTGTTTTACTCCATATTGTTCGTCGTTGTAGATATATTAGCCTTAAAATGGCGCACTGTTTTATTCTTTCGCCTCTGTTAGTTATTGAATTATTCCCGTCAAATTTTTTCAAATAAATTATTTAAATAATGTATTTTTAATTCATTTTATTTGAGTCTAGAATAGACTATGTTAACATATATGAAAATTAATTAATTTGAAATTAATTTACAAAAAAAGATTTTAAGGAAAGACTATTAGAAAAATAAATAGGTAACAAAAGAGAGAAAATTGATGACATACAAACAAGCTGGAATAAAATTAAACAAAATACAGAAAATGCCGCTCGAGAATCTATGGAAACCAGTAAAATTCATATAAACTTACAAACACCTAATAAATCATGGCCAAAGAAAACATGCCTGCATAGTACGAATAATAACACACTAAGAGAAAAAAGTGGATATGTAATAATTAGAAGCAGGGTGAATGCAGAAATTTCAGAGATAAAAAAGAACTATTGGGAACGTTATAATTCAGGCATGGAACATGATTTATACGGTCCGCAGAGGAAAGTCTGAAAATAAATAAGGTGACCAAAACAAGACAGGAATGAATACGCACAAACAGTTAATAAAAATCACTAGGAATAATATTTTAAAAATCTATACACCGAAGAAAATATAGCCTTAAAAGAAGAATGTTACTTGGAAGAAATGAACAAGTTAACTAACCCTTTTTATCTCAAGAGTAGAAAAAATAAGATAAATAACAAATTCATTAGCAAATATTTATATTTTTACCCCTATACTATCATTATTGTAGGGATTTTTTTTACCCCCTTAAGAAAAACGCTGTTGCGTAAATAAGCAACTGTGCAACGTAACTAATAATTTTACAAAAACATGTTATAAATAATACTAAAGTAACATAAAAGAACTAAAACTATAACATATGAATAATATAAAAATATATTTTTCACAATGAAAACCAATGAAAATTAAGAATAATAAAATATTTTATGGTGCGTAAATGAGGCCCTGGTGAATTCGATAAAATCTTTTATGGTGCGTATACGAACTACTGGTGAAATCCTATTTAATTTTTGATCATATTGTACAAAACAGGATGTATGCAAATGTACATTACACTTCTTACAAATATAAATTGTGTGATTACAGCGTACTCTGCACTTTCGCAGTGATTTATTAAGGTTAGAATCAATGAGATGGCCTTTATTGTCATATTATATCATATATTGGTCATCTATTGCAACAGCAAGGTTTCTTATAATTATTCTTTTTGTCAGTTTTTAAAAGTCGCAAGGCTATATACGATTTAAAATCTATTTGAAGTCTTATATTTTCATTGACAATGTTGTACATTTTTCATGCATTGCCGACCAAACTGTCTATTGCATTATAAAATAAAGGCCACCACCATTTTTTTCCAAACACTTGACACCTACAATTGGCAATAGGGTGGGCTACATATTTATCCACCTTTTCTTTTCTATTGTAGCGTCTTACCCGACCGATAGGATCTGCAGAAAAAGTATTACTTACAATAGTTACAACCGAGTTATCGTTCCAGCGGGCTATAGAAACATTTCATTCGGTATCATATTTTGAAATATAGCAAATGATTTAGAATTTTCGAGCGGACACTTTCTCGATTTCTCGATAGTGTACGATAGTGCACTAGTTATAGTGTTCGATCTCTCTGATAGTGCCTGTGGAGAAAAAACCTATATATTTTAGGTGTTTCAAAAGTTTAAAAGAAATTATGAAAAAAAAAATCTACATGCAATACTGAATAACTCAACTAAGGTAAAAGAAAGAGGCAGTAATGGGGACTGCCGGCAGAAGTGAAAACTTGAAACTTTGGAATAACTGTTTTTTTTTGAGTTTTTAAATTAATTATTCTTTAAATGTATAATTCAAAAATATATTTTTTTTCACGTAGGATCAAGGATCTAAACAAATATAGAAAATAGACATTTAGAAATGCGAATTATATAACAATACTTTTTTATATAACATATGTCATCCAGCTGAAGGGATAGGTGGGGCTCCTTCCCAGTCAAGCAACCAACAAAAATGTTCATATATATATATATATATATATATATATATATATATATATATATATATATATATATATATATATATATATATATATATATATATATATATATATATATATACATATATATGTAGTGTCACGTTTTTCCGCGATGAACTCCTAAACTACTGAACCGATTTCAATGAAATCTTGCACACTGTGTACAGTTTAGTCCAACTTGAGAGATAGGATATTTTATCTAAATTTTTTTCATTTAATTTCAATTGTTCTCTGTATCATTTTGTTCTTTATTATTTTTAACTAAAAAATAATAACTTACAAAAAAAAATTCTTAATTTTGTACATAATTTTGATTTCATCTTTTCATTTTTTTTTTAATTGAAAATGTCTAAGTAATACTCAATTTGTTATCATTTTTTTTATGTAAAGGATAATAATATTTATTTAAAATAATAATAATTCAATAAAAATTTAGTGTATAATTAAATTTAGGTTTATACATTTTTTCCGTTCTAATATTTTTTTCAGTATTATTGATTTTCATACCACCTTGACAGTTGACAGCTGAACAAAAAAAATATTTATAATCGGATTATGCTGACTGTTGATGCTGAACAAGACGGTTTTTTTCCGTGGACGCACCAGTTGGAACTGGCAAGATATTTTTAATATCGTTGATCCCTGCCAAGATACGATCGCAACAGAAAATCGCATTGGCAGTTGCGTCGCCACGCATTGCTGACACTTTGCTAAATGGCGGGCGATCGGCACATTTAGCAGTCAAGCTGCCATTAGACATTCATAACAAACCAAACGCAATATGTAACACAAAAGTGTTGAGAAAAAAATTCAATGGCTCGCAAACATTCTCTGGTTCAATAATCGGGCTATTTTGGCAACCAAAAACGTTGATGTCGACGAAATTAACTTCCAGATACAACAGTTGTTGCCAGGTAATCTGAAGTTTTCAGGTCTTTTAAATCAATCGACACTGCTGTTGAAAACGAAAGTGTAAATTTTCCAATTGAATTTTAAAATTCTATTATGATATGCCCGGAATGCCACCACATAATCTTCGGTTAAAGATTGGTTCACCTATTATTCTTTTGCGTAATTTGAATTCACCTAGATTATGCAACGGTACACGTTTGGTCATCAAAAAAATCACCGGATATATTTTTGAAGCAACCATTTTGACTGGAAAGTTTAAAGGATAAGTGGTCCTGTTGCCACGTATTCCAATGATACCATCAGAATCAATGATACCATTCAAAATGCTTCAGTTTCTAATTCGTTTAGCTTTCGCCATGACCATAAATACGTCTCATGGCCAAACAATGTCCATTTGCGGCTTAGACCTGGAAAATCCATTTTTTTCCCATGGGCAACTATATGTTGCATGCTCACGTGTGGGAAAATCATCGAATCTATTTGTGTTAGCAAGAGACAGGTTAAGCAAGAATATTATGCACCGATTAGCGCTGAATTAAATTAAAACTGAAAATTTTTATAACTTGAAATGAACATTTTTGTTGGTTGCTTGACCGGAAAGGAGCCCCACCTATCCCTTCAACTGGATGACATATGTTTCGCCTCTCGAGGTTCAGACTCATCCGGGCGCCGACTTATACCATACCATCAAGAATAGGGAGACTCTATCCACAGCCAACAAGCCATGTTTTCGCCGACTTCTCGTCGGATGGCGTATCTATTTAGTGTTAGATTTTATTGGACTGCGTCCACTGAGACAGCAGTAGCTGAGTGCCATCACACACCCAACCGTTGGGTTCCACAATTTCATGTGGAACATACAACAACCTGCGTCTCCGCCTAAATGAACACTTTTGTTGGTTGCTTGACCGGAAAGGAGCCCCACCTATCCCTTCAACTGGATGACATATGTTTCGCCTCCCGAGGTTCAGACTCATCCGGGCGCCGACTTATACCATACCATCAAGAATAGGGAGACCCTATCCACAGCCAACAACCCATGTTTTCGCCGACTTCTCGTCGGATGGCGTATATATTTAGTGTTAGATTTTCTTGGACTGCGTCCAATGAAACAGCACTAGCTCAGTGCCATCACACACCCAACCGTTGGGTTCCACAATCTCTATTCTTGATGGTATGGTGTATGTTGGCGTATATGGTATATATATATATATATATATATATATATATATATATATATATATATATATATATATATATATATATATATATATATATAAATGAATAAAAAATAAAATTCAAAATTTTATGTTGATTTGTGCTTAATATTAACTATAGCGAACTAATTAACTTAGCGAACATTTTTATCAATCGTATGTATTACATAAGTTATAAATTATCTGTTATTTCAATTTTATTTTAATACGAATTTTTCTATTTTTTTCAGTCTGATAGTCAACAAACCAACAGCACTCTGACAGAAGACAATCCGCACTGTCCGTGGAAGTGCGAGTTGATTAACGAATCGGGTTATGTGGTGTATTCGGCACTGGGATCATTCTACATTCCCATGTTCGTAATGCTATTTTTCTATTGGAGGATTTACAAAGCGGCGATAAGAACTACACAAGCCATAAATCAAGGGTTCAAAATTACAGGTTGGTTTAGTAGAGTTTTCTAGCACGTATTTCTTACATTTATAACCCTTGTCGTTACCTTGTTTAGCATAAATAATTTGTCTCTATTGCTTTAGGGTACTATTTTGAGTTTACAATTTTAAAACATATGGAAACTCATTTATCCTGAATTCTAAAATCATGAATTTTCTTTAATATTGATCTGTTATGTATAAATGGTATGTTTTTCATTTATTTATATATTACTCTATAATTTAACTAGTAGTTCGTATAGTGTTGAATTTTGTTAAAATGTTTCATCAAACTTTTGACAAACATACATTTTTTTTATGTGAAATAACTTTCATTAAGACCTAAAAACAATTTCGCACTTCCAATTATGCCTTCGGTAGATTTAAATTCAATATGGTTCCCGATTCTAAAGAATGCAATTAAAAACATTTAAATATTTGAATACACAATCAGTACAATAAACAATCACACAGTAAACATGACCTATATATATTTTTTGGTAGTATGTCACTGTCATGAAAATCCATTGTTGTCAATGTAAGTATCGTTGACATACAGAAAAAAAAATTATTTACTTTCACTCGTTACTTTATATATTACAAATTAATATAATTTATTTTTTAGTTCAGTTTTGAAAACGGGGGGAGATTACCCTCCGAAACGCTAACGTTAAAAGTTTGTAAATTTTTTTATAACATTTTTATATCTTTAAAATTTTGTTCGTTAGGCAAATTTATTACAAAAAAGAATCACTGAGAAATTTGCCTCGGTTTGGTTTTTTGTTTTTACCCAGTGATGCTTTCTTTAAATAAGGACAGGTATTTTTGATATTTTTTGAGTTTTAGACAGTGGCGAAAAACCCAAATAAAGGAGAAAAAATATATGAACACGCCACAATCATTCAGACATTACTTAGATTATTGCGTTGACCGAATGACATGCGGTGCCATCCTATTCGAACCACATCTCCTCCAGATCAATACCATTCAAATTCGTTTAACGGTAACGTGCTTTCTAGCTTGATATTTAAAAAAATATGACCCAATGATGTACCAACGTACGATCCGCACCATACGGTGAATTTTTCTGGACACAACAGTTATTGTTGAATCAATTGCGGATTATTTTCACTCCAAATATGACAATTTTCTTTATAAACGTAACCATTTAGCCAAAAATGATGTTCGACGCTGAAGTAATTGGCTAATATCCCAGAACTTAATTTCTCTTGATATCGCATCTCTATAAGAAAAATATCCTGGTGGAATCTCTATCGGTATTCGGCACACAGGTTTTCAGGGAAAAATCCAAATGTGAGTCCTGGATATATATATATATATATATATATATATATATATATATATATATATATATATATATATATATATATATATATATATATATGTATATATATATATATATTTATATATATATATATATATATATATATATATATATATATATATATATATATATATATATATATATATATATATATATATATATATATATATATGGAGCCACATTAGCTGTGGTGTCTAAGGGGTCAGCCTGACGTTACGGCAGTTAATGTGGAGCGGGTTCGAATCCCGTACTAGGCAAAAACGTTTTTCTAAATTCTTGTGAATGTTTCTAGGTAAGAGTGTAAAATCTGACAAGGAATCACCCCTCAGTCACGCCAGTTCGAGGCTGGGTAAGGCCGGATGCCTTCTGAGAGGTTTTCTACGTTGGTCACTCACCAGTCGGTAGGCTTCTCGAGATACTTTCGGTTAAGCACAAAACCAAGGGTTGATAGCCTGAGGGGAGTGCTGACCGGGGTTTTCGGTAGCTGATGACCGTGGTTCGGAACCCACGTTAAGCTGTAGGTCCAGTCGCTAAATAGCCTTCTCAGTTGCTGATGCGCCTCTAACCCCAAAACTTTACTTTATATATATATATTTTATTACATATGTTCTCTTGACAGTTTATTATTATTATTTTTTTTTAATTTATTGGGACTTTCGGTCAGTAATTAAATTTTAATTTTTAATTTTTTTATTAACGTTTCGGTTCAAACAATGAACCATCGTCAAAATAATTCTACAATACATATAACTTACTTTTATAAAAAACACAAACTTACATTTAAAAACCTACCAATATTAAATTAAACAATTACTTTTTAATTTTTTTTTAAATAATATGTAATAATTTTGTATAAAATTGTTAAATGACATGTTCGACTTTGACATATTTAACAATTCTTTCACCTTTAAATTTTTGTTTTTTATTATAACCTAATTGTTTTGAATTTGTTATGTGGAATATTAGATGCAAAAATAAAAAATTATGAAAATTTATTATATAATAATGTTATTATATATACAACTTAAATTAAATTATGTTGAATCAATATGAAAATTAAATATGATAACCAATTTTATTCCCAAATTTACGGTGTAGCAATGGGCTCACCAATTTCAGCAACTATTGCTAATCTAGTTATGGAATATGTTGAAACAAAAGTTATTGATACTCTCGATTTTAAACCTAATTTTTATAAAAGATTTGTAGATGACTGTGTATTATGCATACCTAAAAATAAAATTCAATATACCTTAAACAAATTCAATATATTCCATAACAATTTAAAATTTACTTATGAAGAAGAAAAAAATAAAACGATACATTTTTTGGATATTAACATTATGTATGATAAAGATGGCAATATCAAAACAGATTGGTATACAAAACCAGTATGGTCTGGAAGATATCTCACTTTTAAATCTTATACACCAAATAAATATAAAAAAAGTTTTATTAATTCTTTAATTGATAGAGCTGTTATTTTAACTAATCCAAACAATAGGCCAAAATATATAAATAAAATCAAAAAAACACTAGAAGATAATAATTATCCAAAAAAATTTTACGAACCGGTAATTAAAAATAGAATACATAGAATATATATATATATATATATATATATATATATATATATATATATATATGTATATATATATATATATATATATATATATATATATATATATATATATATATATATATATATATATATATATATATATATATATATATATATATATATATATATATATATATATATATATATATATATATATATATATATATATATATATATATATATATATATATATATGGATCACATCCAGGTTGTACAGCAGGTCATAGAAAGGCACAACGAATACACCATGCCACTGTGCTTGGCTTTTATCGACTACGAAAAAGCACTTGATTCCATCTCAAAGCATGTGATAATGGATGCACTGCTTAGCCAAGGTGTAGAGAGAGCCTATGTAAACCTATTAGAATCGATATATGATGGAGCTACAGCCACAATTCACCTTGATGATCTTGAAGTGGGAATTAATATAGAACGAGGTGTACGACAGGGTGACGCAATATCGCCTATTCTTTTCTCGGCTGGCCTTGAAGAAGTGTTCCGTAAACTGGATTGGGAACAGGATGGTGTAAAGATCAATGGTTCAAACTTAAACGATCTTAGATTTGCAGACAGATGATATTATTCTCATTTCACAAGACCCAGAGGAGCTGCAAAGACGCATACAAGAACTGCAAAGGGCTGGCGAACCATTTGGCTTGAAAATAAACCTGAAAAAGAGTCAGGTTATGTTCAATAACTTCGCTCAGGACAGAAGAATTTCAGTTTTAGGAAGGGATTTAGAGATTGTGGACAGCTTTGTATATCTTGGGCAGAGGATTTCAATGGAGGGGAATACCGCCCGGGAGGTGGAACGGCGTGTTAAATGTGGCTGGCAGGCATTTGGTAGGCTCAACATAGTGTTTAAGAGCAGACTCCCACTTTGCCTGAAAAAAAAAAGTATTCGATCAGTGCGTTCTACCCGTTATGACATACGGAAGTGAAACCTGGACACTCGCATCACAATCAATTCAAAAACTTCGGGTGGCACAGAGGGGAATGGAAAGATGTATGCTTGGCATTACAAGACGAGACAGAAAGTCCTGCGCATGGATCAGGGAACAAACAAAAGTCTGTGACATCATTGGAAGAGTAAAACAATTGAAATGGAGATGGGCAGGTCATATAGCGAGGCGATGGGACGACAGATGGACCAAGGCAATCCTGGAGTGGATACCGCTTGATCGCAAACATCCGCGAAGAAGACCGACACGATGGATTGATGACATCGTTAAGGATATTGGACCCGAGTGGCAGAGGAAAGCCCAGGACAGTGAAGATTGGAAGCATGCTTAAGAGGCCTTCATCCTGCAGTGGATCGATACAGGCTGATGATGATGATGATGATGATGATGATGATATATATATATATAGATATATATATATATATATATATATATATATATATATATATATATATATATATATATATATATATATATATACATACTTTTACCATACATACCAGAAATAAATGATAAAATAAAAAAAGTTCTTAAACCATATAATATAAATATAGCAGAAATACTCAATAATAACACTAAAGAAATATTTACAAAATCAAAACCACAAATACCCAAAATGGAACAAAAAATTTAATTTACAAAATTGATTGCTTAAACTGCCCAAGCTCAAATATTGGACAAACTAAACAATATTTAAAAAACAGAATTAATGTACATAAAAAAGCATTAGAAACTTTGAACCAAACGTAACTGCCCTTTCAAGGCATGCTATAGATAATGAACACAACTTTAATTTTAACGACATAAAAATCCTAGATTTTGAAAAAGAATATAAAAAAAAATATAAAAGAAATGATTTATATAAAAAAAACATATAATACCATTCATTTCAGAAATGATACAGATAATTTAAGTTGTATATATAATAACATTATTAAATAATAAATTTTCATAATTTTTTATTTTTGCATCTAATATTCCACATAACAAATTCAAAACAATTAGGTTATAATAAAAAACAAAAATTTAAAGGTGAAAGAATTGTTAAGTATGTCAAAGTCAAACATGTCATTTAAAAATTTTATACAAAATTATCACATATTATTTAAAAATTTTTTTTTAATTAATTGTTTAATTTAATATTGGTAGGTTTTTAAATATAAGTTTGTGTTTTTTATAAAAGTTATATGTATTGTAGAATTATTCTAAGGATGGTTCATTGTTTTAACCGAAACGTTAATAAAAAAATTAAAAATTAAAACTTAATTACTGACCGAAAGTCCCAATACATAAAAAAATAATAGCATATATATATATATATATATATATATATATATATATATATATATATATATATATATATATATATATATATATATATATATATCGTTGAAAATATATTGCACCCCAAAGGGAAATATGAGAAAAAGTTCATCGATTGAATCTTTGTAATTTTCTACCCTATTTTTCAAGATTACTCAGTTTTTGTTGTTATCCTTCATTAGTTCCCTTATTTGAGGACCTACAAATATCCCTTTTATAATTGTTGTGTTGCTAATTTTGGGGAATTTCTGTTTCAGATATAATAATCCACTACCAGATTTGTTCATCGCTTTTACAAATTTCTTGAGGCCGAGTTTTATATGAGAGGGCGGTAAAAGTACATCTTCAGAGTTCACTAGAGGTGTACTTTTAACATTCTTCTGTCCTGGAGAAAGTAACTTACGCTTGGGCCACTCTTTCTTTATAACCTGCAGCCCTAGCAAAAGGGCTAAAATCTCCACAAGTTTTTCAACAGTATTTACTATATTCGATCATTTCCAGAAGCAATTTCATATTTTCGTAGGTTTCTTTCATATTAGAACTATGAACTGAAGGAAGTATGTTTCAATTCTAGCGACACTGCTTTCAAACTAGTTTTTAATAAGTCAATGAACAATCGTCAGTGACAATTGTAATCAAAATTTAACAGATTCATTAGTGCATGAATGTAAATAAAATAGACCAAATCATCTGCTTGAGAAAAATAAGCTTTAAATTCATCGTCACGAGGGGAAAAAAAAGGCTCAGCCTGTTTTTATAAATAATACATCACGTACCAAATCATTTAGGTCACTTTGTGTCAATAAGTGTGGTTCTTTTGAAGTATTTGGCTCATAAGTTGGATCACACTCTGTCTCTAAATTATCGTCTTGACTAACAGCAGCTACTTGAGTTTCTAATGGATTTGGAGGTGTTGGCACAGGCAATTTGGCACCTTGTGGGATTGGTTTCTTTTGCAGATGACAGGTCTGGGTATTTTACGGTGTGTTTCGACTTAGTTGTGATTCCCTTTATAGCAGTCAAACAAAAATAACAATCACTTACTTGATCTGTGGGTTCCGTTCAAATTATTATCACTACAAAGTGCTTATGTCTAGATATCTGAGCCTAGTCCAGCATAAGTCTCACCCATGTTACACAACAGATATGTGGGACACAGAATTTAACTTGACGGTGCACAGGGAACCCAAAGTAACTCAAATAATGTTTGGTTACTAATTGTTAAAAATTTCGACGCTGAGAGGTAAAAATTAATTCCCCACACACATAACAAAACGTATCCGAGTGATTTAAACACTCTCGTGGCATATTTTCATCCATAACGAATATCAATAAATTTAAATTTGTTGACTATGAGGTGAAATTGAATATGTAACTCACATAAAAACTGAGGGTGGCTAGAAAACATAAAGTATATAAGTACAATCAAATATAATTACAAAAATCATGTGACAAAAACAGTGTTTATCAGCATTATTGTATGTCGATTAATTTTAGATAATTTTTGCTATTCATTTGGTCATTGACAAATATCATTTCAATGTTTTCATCATAGCCAATGCCTTTTCATATCATCAAATTTCCTCCACCGACTTGTCTGTTCGAAAACATTTTTTCTTCTTTCCGGAGGTCATGAAAATAATAACCCCAACCATCTGGTTCGTCTAAATTAAGCTTTCTGCCTCAATGCAATTCCCTCCATTCCTCCTTCCACTCAATGTGATCACGGTCAAACTTCTTCCATATTTCCTTATGCGCAGTACTAAGGGGTGGTATCTTTTTCATTTTTTTTTTTTTTGGAGGTTTAAGGCAAACATCTAAGACCCTCTAAACTTGTTTTTATATTAATTTAAAGGCCAGCTCTTTAAGCTATTTGACGAGTTGTTAATGCAGAATTGGTAGCCATCCTTAAAATAGACTGTTTATGTCTTTTTGTTAAGTTAGGCGGCCTTCCAGGAGATTTTTTCTAGAAGCTCTCTGTCTTTCTACTCCTGCACGTATTACTGGAGATTTCAGAAATCGATAATCCTCACTTTTTTATTCGTAGAATAATGTTTTGCTCAAATAATGTTGCATGTCTTATTTCAATATGTTCACTATGCTTGTAGTGTGTTTACTAAGTGATATTTGATTTTATTTATAAACAAACAACATGTGTGCTATCTTTTGTCCCACCAATTTTTATCTCTTATTTTGTATCTCTTAGAATTTCATCATCTCCAAATGAACAAAATAGCTTCAAACTTTGGCAAGCCCTCGTGTTTATACAAAGAGAAAATTAAAATTAAGGTGAAAATTTTAATAATTTAAAAGAACTTGGATGGGTTATCGTTTTATCCCAAGCCTTATTTATATATGTAAGAAGTATTTTTGTTTAATATATATTTTTAAGACATCGGTTTCGTCTCAAATTAAACGATAGGTCTGTCGTTTGTTTAGAAGGTCTTTTAGCATACAAATGTAAGAAATATGTTTGTTTAATTTAATTATTCCGGTCGCTTGTCCCATCTCAGGCAAAACGATAGTTTTATCACCTTTTTCTTTAGTAAAGATGTTTTTTTTTCACATTGGACCAGATGCCGACTACATTTCATTTTTCGCTAAAATTGACATTGGGTTGTGTTGTGTTTATACTCAATATAAATTCGCTTATTCTATCTAAAAGCTACGATAACACTTAAGGGTAGTTAACCGCCATATACTTGATAATGGTGGGACATCTTTAGAGATGGCTTCATTTTCAGTATCGGAAACCAACATTTTCATTTATACTGTGAACGAGTGAAGTGTTGTGTCGTTCCCGAATAATTCCAAAGGTGTATCACTGAACACTTTGTTCTCTATTAACTTTTATTAGTTGTGAGTTTGTCACTGAACACTTTGGTTTCTATCGATTTATATTAGTTTTGAAATGCATATAAAGCTCTATTATCATTATTATTTCTATTTAATGTTTTCATTGATATCCAATGATTACCATGTAAGTGACTGAATCACTGAACACTTTGTTTTCTGTCAGCTTTTATTAGTAGTGAGTTTGTCACTGAACACTTTGGTTTCTATCGATTTATATTAGTTTTGAGATGTATCTAAAGCTCTATTATTTCTATTTGATGTTTTCACTGATATTAATGATTACTATGTAAGTGAGTTTTTCACTGAACACTTTGTCTTCTAGTATTTTGGTAGTTTCATAAGTATTTAAAGATTACTTCTATTTCTTTTACTGTTCTGATCATTATCAAATATTAAAGTACAAGTGAATTAAATCTGTCACCATTCATCTTAAATAGTATTTAAAACAAAGTTTCTTGATTAATGTTTTGATCAATATTAAATGATTTATGTTTAAGTGAATATCCAAACATTGTTTGAGTAGTGGCATCAGCACATTGATATAATATGATAATTTAATTGAGAGAGAGATCCATGGTATTGTCGCATGGTTTTCCCTTCAATACTATGAAGTGGGTAAATGCTGTTTTGCTTTTCTAGTATCTGGAGCGGGTACATCGCGAGTTGGCCCTTTGTACCCATTGCACAACTCAGTAGTAGAGATTACAACGTAGGGTGTGGTTGGATATCCATTATGTTTTGTTTAGCTCTTTGGGTGGGTATCACGTGCGGTTTTCCCTTGATACCTCGTTCATACCCGAAGCTGGCACTGTTGCGTGTTTACCCCTCAGTGTCAGGAACAGTACCCAGAATGATAATTTTATTATTGATTGATACAGTTATTATTGTTGAAAATGTATGTTATGTAATTTAATAAATATTGAGAGATCATTGTTGAAAATATATGATCTGCAATTTAATAAATTTTGAAAGATCTCCATGGTATTGTCCGCCGTTTTCCCTTCAATACTATGAAGTGGGTAAATGATGTTTTGCTTTTCTAGTATCTGGAGCGGGTACATCGCGAGTTGGCCCTTTGTACCCATTGCACAACTCAGTACTAGAGATTACAACGTAGGGTGTGGTTGGATATCCATTATGTTTTGTTTAGCTCTTTGGATGGATATCACGTAAGGTTTTCCCTTGATACCTCGTTCATACCCGAAGCTGGCACTGTTGCGTGTTTGCCCCTCAGTGTCAGGAACAGTACCTAGTTTGATATTTGATTATTGGCCGATAATATTATCATGGTTTGAGTTATGTTCAGAATCTCTATTTGATTGATTGTTGAGTATGTAAATAGCTTCATGATAAGATCTGATTTGTATCGATCTGATGAATCTAAAGTAACATATAGTAAACAGATAATAGTTTGATGGATTCGGAGTATTCAGGGTTACTTTTATTTCCAGGTAGTTAAAGCTGTAATGCTTAGAAGCGTCCACAATGCTCGTCAAACTCATGTACCCAACTAGCCGTCCAGTTAGAGCAATTCAAGCTAAGCCATCCCAGTTAATATTAGGGAGATATGTATATCTATTTCTATATTATATTTGTTTATTCAAAAAAAAATAGTAATTTCATTTTTTTTATCGTATCGTTACATATAATATTTTAATTAATTTCAACAATATCAATATCACCATCAATTGTGGCACTTGATATACGAAAGGAGTTTTCCTATCCTAAAAATGATTATTCCTGACAAAAAAATGTTATTCGACACCAGACATTTATTGAATCATTTCTCCCCTGAATTGCACGTGACAGAACGTTAATAAAATGCTTTATGACCGTGGGATTTTTTGTTCTATATTTATCCAGTAAAATATTATTCAGGCAGTTTGAAATAAAGTGGTTTTTTATTCAAAAAAACATTTGAATGGGCAGATCGTAGCAGTTGGAAAATTTTGTTATTCGGTTGAATGCATATTTTAATATTTGGAAATTCCAGTTAGGGAGATTTACTTTTAGAGAATGAAAAATATAATATTTACATTAAAAATTCTGGCATTAATTTTATGTGCTCTGTGGGTACACTAGTCGATACAAAAAGTCTCCAGATATATCCATTTTTATTTTACGTATACGCTGATGTTGGCTGATTTTTCACTGGGACTCGACAAACTTGTTAAAAATTTACATGCTTGAAAATCCTTCAAACACTCAATAAGGACTTTCTTTTTCTTCATTGCATTCTAATACTGTTTCATCGAATCCATCATTACCACCCAAATCATTATTACCACGACTTAACCTTCCCCTATTTTCAAGACTCATGTCTCTCTTTCAGAACGTTTCGAAGCAGAGGTAAGTGGTGCTGATTGAGATGGTACCTTTGGTGGGTTTGGTTTTAAAATTACCTTAATTTCGCGACCTATTTCACTCATTTTAACTTTTCTGTTAAAAACCGCCGATTCAATATTTCGCAGTGGAATCACTTTGGCATTGAAGAAGAAGAAGAAGAAGAAGGAATGTATATTTTCGCAGCGAAAAGTTGAATTCGGATTAAACCTCTGAGGACTGAAATATAATATTTTATTTATAAATAGAGGAAAAACGCAGATATTTTTGTTACACACTAATATTTCTTTGTTTGTGGGTATTTTCTATGTTATCCATGCTTTAATATTGAGTACTATTTTTTTATTATTCAGGTTTGGCATTTGTGGAGGTACATTATTATGCAAATATTGCACATCTAGTTTTGTTTAACCCATTTTTGGCAAATGGTGTGTGGGTGTGTGCACGCACCAATCTACTAAATATAAATTTAATCTTATGTGTCGCAATATTTTCTATATGCCGAATTTTCCATCGAAAAAATAATGTTTACCAACCACATTTTTCATACCTATATGTATTTGTTTTCTGAGAAATATTTTTTAAAACATACCAAATTATGATAACTTTTACTCACAGCGCGGACATATAAACAATGAGGAATAAAAAATATTTATTGCTTACATATTTTATGTTTATATGTCTATGATATTTTCTGCTAACAATAATTTTGCCAAAAAATAATAGTGGTGTGTATACGCACCACTGGCGCATATACGAACAAAAAGTAAACATACGAAGGGCGTAAGTTCATCACATTTTTCAGGCAATGAATAATATTGCGCGCCAATAGTAGACTTTTCTTAAATTCTGTCCGCATTACTCAGTGCTACTTTAGTTAATAGATAGAACAGTTGGAATTTACAGTGTTTAGTGCAAACGATAGATGTTTAGTGAAATGGCAGGAAGAATGGTTTTAGTGCAAAGAGAATTGGAAGAGGCAATGGAGGACATTATGGAAGAACGTGTGTCGTCAAAGGTCAATATTTTAGAGGTAAGATGCTATGTGCTGTGTTGGCGGGTAATATGATACCGGCAATTGTTTATAATCACGCACACCCTTACAAATTTTAAATATATAGGGCCTTACGGTGCAGTAGCTCATCAGTCTTTTGATTAGGGATAATAGGATAGAAACCCGCATAAAAGTTAAATACATATTTATTACAAATCGATACAATTACGAATGATATCCTGCAACAATACATATAGAATGTAAAAATACAGATAGAATGTAAACTCTCATGGTAAGTGATCTATTTTTATTTTATGCGTGTGATAGAGTTTAGCGTTGTTTTTTTTTCTGAAATAGGTGTCTTGAACGCTGTGTACATCCTGCCAGAGGTTGTTGAATCGACTGATAAAGAGAATATTGATGAAAATGAACTATTGAATGAAATACCACTGGACAGAGAAGTCGCCGGTACATTTGAAATAGATGTTGTAATTGACGATTATTGATATGATGAATCTGACGAAGAGCTTCTTTCAGAAAAAAGAAGAAAGCTTGTACAAATGCGAGTACAAAAATCAAAAGAGCCTAAATGGACGAAAATTGAAATAACGCACGTTCGATTGCCTGTGCCAAATGAAGGTGAAACCTTTCAAAATCTACTCTTTGGAAGGAAAAAGACCATTTTAAATATTTGTCTTATTTTTGGACGAAGAAATTCTATCCATGATAGTGGACCTTTCTCTCAAATATTCTCGAGATAATAATCGTTTAGATTTCAATAGAATTTAGATAGAATCGTTTCAACAAAAATTATCTGAAAAATCCTTTCTGGTTATGGAGCCACATTAGCTGTGATGTCTAAGGCATCAGCCTTACGTTACGGCAGTTAATGTCGATCGGGTTCGAATCCTGTACTAGGCAAAAAAGGTTTTCTAAAATTCTTATGAATGTTTCAGGTACGCTTGTAAAATCTGACCAGGAATCATCCCTCAGTCACGCCAGTTCGAGGCTGGGTAAGGCCGGGTGTTTTCTGAGAGGTTTTCTACGTTGGTCACTCGCCAGTCGGTAGGCTTCTCGAGATAATTTCGGTTAAGCACAAACCCAAGGGTTGATACCCCGAGGAGGGTGCTGATCGGGGTTTTTCGGTAGCTGATGAACCTGGCTCGGAATCCACGTTAAGCTGTAGGTCCAGTCGCTAAATAGCCTTCTCAGTTGCTGATGCGCCTCTAACCCCAAAACTTTACTTTTACTTTCTGGTTATCATATTTTGCCACAAACTGAAGCAAAGAGGAAGACAAATGTGTTGATATTGTACGAAAATGTATGAATAGAAACAAATTTAGAAGTGTCAAAAGAAAATTGCTTTTGTCAGACAACGCAATTTTAGACAAAACTAATAAACTTGCCAAACTGCGTCCATTTTTTGATGCTTTGAACATTGATAACAAGCAATTTGTAGACATTCCTCTAAAATGTTATTAAATGGAAAATCCGTCCCATTTGGGTTCAAGTTGTGAGGTCTGTGCCCATCTAATGATTACATCTACACATTTATACTATACGGAGAAGCAAATGCTGAGAAAGAAAAATTTCCTTGTGGACTGGGAGGACAAGTAGTTCTAGATCTTTTGATAGCATTAGAACATTTGTCCGTTACTTTGTGATAGTTCATTTTTTAACCGAATTATACAATGTTTTACTTTGTTATCTATCACTTTTAATTTTTGAACTCTGTATAACTATAGTTTCGTAAAACAATGTTACATTACATTATATTATTAAACACTGCTTTAAAACTTTTAAGTGATGTTTAAGTAGTTTTAAATAGTTTTAAAGTAGTGTTTGATAATGTAACATTGTTTTACGAAACTATAGTTACACAAAATTAATAAAATAAAGTGACAGATAAGTAAACAAAGTAAAAGAGCATTTAAAAGCATTTTTCAGGGGTTGTTTTTGTAGTATTCGTACAAAATGATACGAAACAGGCACTATAACTTCCAGATTTGGCATTTTCAATACATTTATCAATACACTGATGATAATAACAGGAATAAATTGATTAAAAACTCGTTAAAGACAATCGTATCAACTGTCTGCAATATTGAGAAGAAATAACATTGTCACGTCATACGGATTCGGGTTTTTACCGAAACTGTCGGCGCGTCATCGGTACTAGGTTTAAAAAGTTGTTTTGAAATTGTTATAACTTTTTAATTATAAAGAAAAAAAAATAGTTTTGTTATAAAACTTATTATGATCTTTCAATTTATGACATTTCTTTCCAAAACCCCAATTGGTACGGATCATCAATCATGTAGGGAGTAAAAAACCATATTGAAGTCCAACATCAGATGTTGGACTGTCTCCTTTCCAAAAAAAAAGCCAACAGTGTGGCCAAATAGAACGCGATGCCACGAGTCTCATTCATTACTTTATTTTCATACCTCGTAAGTAACTATGGTACCATTGTTTTATGTATACATGGCATACATGAGATGGCATATCTCATTTGTGAATAGAATCTACAGGCCTATTAATTTCAATAGGAGGATAAATCAAATTCGTTGCAAGATAACTCAAGTTCATGATAAATCATTATCGTTAAAACGTTATCGAAAGAGACAGACTAGATTTTAATCGTTTAACAAGATCCGACTGTTGTACCCAAGTGTGAAAAACAATTTTCAAATATATTTTTATCACCTTCAAGATCGAAGAGTATAATTTTTTTTCAATATTTTATTTTTAACTCTAAAATGATTTTTTATCAGATTTCCATCGTTAATGACCAAAATCCACTAATTGCGATCTTAAAGCAATTTAAAAATTAATTTCTCGCCCACTTCAAAGCTACCTTTTCATTTTCTTAAGCCTCCACGTTTATTTTTTGTAATTTGCAAGCAGTTTATAATCAAAGTCGATGTTTTTGAGACGAAAAGGATCGACATAAATAACAGAAAAAAATTGAAGTTCGTTTCAGAGTAGTTTTTAAGTTAGTTTTCATCTAAATTAAAATCTTAAAGATCATGGCTCTAAACAAGTTTAAAAATTAGTTTTTTAATCGTTTGAAATCTGTTTTTTTTTAACTGACGAGTAACTCGTAATTTTAATACGCTGTGGCACTATATAACAATAAATAAAATACAGGATTAAATATTTAACGAATTTCCTTTGATGCTTTTATTAATAAGTACTTTTTAAAAGAACTATCAAACTTCTTCCATGTATTATCTAAATTGTTGTAACGTGCTCAAATATTTTCTTTTTTTTTGGGTTTTCCGCCACGATCTAAAACTCAAAAAATATATAGCATATCAGTTCAATTCTTCTGTTGGAACCTTTGGTGTGAAATACTAAACTTGAAGAGATTTACCACTAAACACCAAAACGGTTTTTTGAACTGCTCAACGCACGTTTCGCTAACCACGTTAGCATCATCAGGAGATGATTATAGATCATAGTTTTGAAAAAAGTGGACATTAAGGTTGTGTACAAATCATATAATAAATTAAGAGAAGTTCTGGGTAATCCAAAGGGTTCATCGCACAGAACGGAGAATATTTTCCGTATAACCCTATAAGGAATATTTTATATACTGTAATATGTTCCTTTTTAATACCGTTATTACTTCAATGCTAGACTATGGCTGATATTAGATGGCCGTACTGATAAAACAGGTAAAAGGAAAATCGCATTTCGGAGCCCGTATATTCCGCTACCAACGACGGGCATTATCCAGTATCAAAAAGCTTTTTCTAAACACGCTTAGCGTGGCTAAGCACTCTACATTTCTAGCTTTCCCTAATATACTTTTAGCCGTAGTGCATAAAAGAGCCATATCAGGTTCACCATCATAATTAATCACTGTTACTACAGTTTTTGCTTATTTCGACGTATGTCGGTAAAAATTTTACCGACAACATAGCTTAAATCAATTATTCTATTCAGTCGGAACATAATTGGACAGCATTTATTTCAGTATATATATATATATATATATATATATATATATATATATATATATATATATATATATATATATATCCAAAAATCGAAATCGAAAATAGAAATCCACAAATGTACAGACGAGATTTTTATTGTACATTTTTTGATGTCTTAGGATTAACTTTATATTCAGGATCTGCTCAGGGCAGGATCTGCCCGGTCGAAAACCTGCTTGATTAGAGCATCATTCCAGTCTTCCGGAATCCGTTCGGTTCGCCAAACTTCTTGTAGAATTTTGGTTATTTCCTTGATTGTACCTGGACCAGCGAATTTCAAAAGTTCAGCAGTGATTCCATCTTCACCAGAAGCTTTATTATTTTTAAGCCGCTTGATTGCCTAATTATTTCATCCCCATTCGGTGGTAATAAATCTGGGTTTGTGTGTTTAGTTTTTAATGTTGGTAATTTGTTTAAATTGTTTCAGGACAGTTTAGTATTTGTTCAAAATAGTTCGCAAGTTCTTTGCAATTATCTTGGTTATTTAGAGCTAATTATATATATATATATATATATATATATATATATATATATATATATATATATATATATATATATATATATATATATATATATATCCATCTAGCGTTTGACTTGTTTCAAGCGGTTGAGTGGTCAGCGTTCTGTTCACCAGTGGTGTGGTTGATATTTAAATTCTGGAACTAACCCCTCCAGTCTTAACCTCTGAACTGTCACGGTTCAAACCTTAATTCAAACTACAAGATGAAGCATTCTAGTAATTACAAAATTACCTCAGGAGGTAAACAATCCTCTGCCAACTTTGCTGGTACAACCGGACTTTCGGATTCTGGGGCGTCCGGGCTTAAACGCAAAATCTTTCAGAGGGAGTTGGAGGCCTCTGGCCAACGTCTAAAACCGAAAACAAAAACTTTCTTTGGAACGGTAAATATCAATTTTCTCCTGCGTCCAGGAAAACTACACGAATTGAGGCGAACATTGAATCAACAAAAAATCCAAATTTTAGCTTTGCAAGAAACCAGATTAACAGATGATAACACCCTGGAATTCGGCTACTACGGACTTTTTAAAAGTAAAACGGACAAAAGAATACTCAAAAATCACATCTCAGTATTGCTTTTGCTATCTCAAGAAACATTCTTGGCTCTATAACAAATGTCCAGCCAGTAAATAAGCGACTTATGACACTATCCTTCAAGTGTGTTAACAAAAACTATACATTAATCAACGAAGAAAATAAATCTAATCCTGAAAAAGTATATAAATCCTTCGGAAATTCTGGAAAAGACTATCTCTAAAATTCCCTGTAACCATCTAAAAATCTTATTGGGCGATTTCAACGCCCAACTAGGGAAAGAAAAAAGTACAGGAAAACAGTCGGCAGTTTTCCCGCTCATAAATGGACTAACCATAATGGTAGAAGATTGGTTGAACTATGTTCGCAGTTTAATCTAAAAATAATGTCAACCCACCTTAAGAAGAAAATAACAAAACAAAAGACCTGGAGGTGCCCAAACACGTATATAAGTGAATTTTAAATTGACCAGTTTGCCATTTCATACCCCAATTATAAAGAGATTTTGATTTCTTCAAGTCGGGAAAGGAGCTAACATAGACACGGCTCACCACTTGACTAGAATCAAACTTAGCTTAAAACCTCGAAAACTGATTCAAAAGAGACTGCTAATACCAAAGTTCGACCCAACGAAAATAAAACCAGCCCTTACAGAAGAGCTTGATAAACAACCAGCACAGAACTGGCAAGAACTGAAAGAAAAAATTATTAAAACAGCCTTAAAGTTTGTGCCTTTACAAAAACGTAGAAAACATCCGTGGTGAAATGAGCTTTGCGAGCAAGCAGTATTAAGCCGAAGTAAAGCATTCAAAGATTGGAACAGACAAACAGTGATATACTATGACATCTTTTTGGAAGGAAGAAAAGAAACATCGAAGCTAATTAGACAAACTGAGAATGTATGAAAACAATCAACTTAATGAAATAGAAAAGGATTTCCAAAAAAATAATACTCGAAACTTTTAAAAAACATTTAAACTAAATTAACAGGCTATCAACCCCAAAGTATTTGCTTCCAAAAGGAAAACGGATAATTAGCTCGAAATCACCAAGATAATTGCAAAGAACTTGCGAAATATTTTGAACAAATACTAAACTGTCCTGAGCCCTTAAACAAATTACCAACATTAAAAACTAAACACACAAACCCAGATTTATTACCACCGAATGACGATGAAATAATTAGGCAATCAAGCGGCTTAAAAATAATAAAGCTTCTGGTGAAGATGGAATCACTGCGGAACTTTTGAAATCCGCTGGTCCAGGTACAATCAGGGAAATAACCAAAATTCTACAAGAAGTTTGGCGAAGCGAACGGGTTCCGGAAGATTGGAAAGATCCTCTAATCCATCCACTACATAAGAAAGGAGATAGAACGGATGTAAACAACTATAGAGGGATATCTCTTCTCCCAGTTTGTTACAAGATTCTATCTCAATGTCTACTAGACAGAGCACAGGGACAGTTAGAACCTAACATTGGTAAATATCAAGCAGGTTTCCGACCGGGCAGATTTTGCACTGAACAGATCCTGAATATAAAGTTAATCCTAAGACATCAAAAACTGTACAATAAAAATCTCGTCTGTACATTTGTAGATTTCAAAAAACCATATGATTCTATTGATCGCGAATCTTTATTCCAAATCTTGAAAGAACAAAGGCTAGATCTGAAAACGCTGGCAATTATTAAAGCAACATTAATTAACACAAGGTCAAAAGTTAAATTCATGGGTGATCTGGTGGTCCATCATGGATGGAGGATCTCAAAGCTCTTCAAAATTAAAACTGGAGTGAGACAAGGGGATGGACTCTCGTCACTCATATTTAACTGTGTTCTAGAAACAGTAATACAGGAGTGGCGTGAAAAAAAGTCTTCCCTGAATATTGACCAGTCCATTAAACTGGGGAGAACCAACATCAAAATAGATTGTCTGGCGTTTGCTGATGATCTAGCAATTTTGGCTCAAGATGTATTAATGGCACAGAAACAGATTGAAATCCTAAAAGAAACATCAGAAAAGGTAGGACTCCAAATTTCCTTTGAAAAGGCATAATACATGACCTGCAACATGCTAAGAACACCATTGCTAAAAACAAAATATGGTAACATCAGACGAGTCTCTCTCTCAATTCAAATATTTGGGTATAATAATCATGGAAAATGGGTTGGAAAAAACGGCCAATAAGATGTCAAAAATTTTAAACGGCATTGAGACTGATATTTGACACATAATATTTACAACAAAAATGTATATCTAAAAACACAAAACTGAGACATTACAACACAGTTATTAAGCCAGAATGTCTATATGGGGCAGAAATGCTCATTTTGAATAGAAAGAGAGACATCGAGGACTTTGAAAAGAAGGAAAGAATAAACTAAGAAAAATCTTAGGCCCCAAACAAATGAACAGCACAACATACCGACTTCGAGAAAACCAAGAAATCAAACAATACACAGATATACATAGCAATATGAAAAAAGGAAGCACATAAAACGGATGAATCCGAGTAGACTAACTAGACAAATAGTCGAATTTTATGAAAATAGGAGTAGAGCTAAAGCAGAAATAATTAAATGGGTTGCTGCAATTGTAGAGGACCTAAGATCAGCAAATATTACACAAAATATTTACAAAATATTTCCCAAGTTCTTTGCAATTGTCTTGGTTATTTAGATCTAATTGTCCGTTTTCCTTTTGGAAGCAAAGACTTTGCCGTTGATAGCCTGTTAATTTAGTTTTAAATGTTTTGTAAAAGTTTCGAATGTTATGTTTTTGGAAATCTTTTTCTATTTCATTAAGTTGATTGTTTTCATATTTTCTTTTAGTTTGTCTAATTAGCTTCGATGTTTCTTTCCTTACTTCCAAAAATATGTTATAATTTTGCTGTTTTTTTGACTGTTCCAATCTTTGAATGCTTTACTTCGGCTTAATAATGTTTGCTCGCAAACTTCATCCCACCACGGATGTTTTCTACGTTTTTGTAAAGGGACCAACTTTAAGGCTGTTTTAATCATTTTTTGTTTCAATTCTTGCCAGTTCTGTGCTGGTTGTTTATCAAGTTCTTCTGTTAGGGCTGGTTTTATTTTCGTTGGGTCAAACTTTGGTATTAGCAGCCGCTTTTGAATAAGTTTTCGAGGTTTTAAGCTAAGTTTGATTCTAGTCAAGTAGTGATCCGTGTCTATATTTGCTCCGTTCCTGACTTGAACATTCAAAATCTCTTTATAATTGGGGTACGAAATGGCAACATGGTCAATTTGAAATTCACCCATGTACGTGTTTGGGCACCTCCAGGTCTTTTGTTTTGATATTTTCTTCTTAAAATGGGTTGACATTATTTTTAGATTAAACTGGGAACATAGTTCAACCAATCTTCTACCATTATGGTTAGTCCATTTATGAGCGGGAAAACTGCCGACTGTTTTCCTGTACTTTTTTTCTTTCCCTAGCTGGGCGTTGAAATCACCCAATATATATATATATATATATATATATATATATATATATATATATATATATATATATATATATATATATATATATATATATATACGGAGTGCATAACCATAAAAACAGTCGCAATGTTGAAAGCAAGTGTGGAGTATAACCGAAGAGCCGCGATTATCGAAAGTGTTCGCGCTAAGCGCTCTGCGACAGGATTCATTCGTGTTTTTTGGGTATCCGAGATATCCACTGTGTATGGTGTTGTCTCAAAGTATAATGAGTCGGAGAGATTTAACGAAGGCTTTGTAACACCGACAAGAAAAACTCACTCGAAGGAGCGCGTTGTAACGACGCCCGACATCATTTAATGGGCTCAGGAACTGATTTCTGACAATCCAGGGCAGTCGATCTGAAAATTGTCATCGATTCGATAATCGATCGATATGTCAGTGAAAAGACTATGTGTCGCATCATGAAGTCTTAAACATTTAAAGTGAGACAGCTGCTTTACGAAGCTGTCTGAATAAAGCAAGTTGAACGCTGCAACCTGGTTTTATGTTCAGTACGAAACAATGCTGCTGGACGGCTCTGGTTTCTTTCAGACGAAAAAAAGTTACTGTTGATGCGAAAATCAATAGAAGGGATTATGCTGGCTGCTTGCCCATGTCCTTATAGATGTTCTCATTGTTTCCAAAACAAAATTTCCTTCCAATATTGACGTGCTAAGTGCAGTGATGTGATGCCACCGTATTTTTTTAACAAAAGGAAAAATGTCACAAAAGAGATTCTGACAAAGGCAGTGAAGTCGTGGATGGAAACTGTGTCATCTGAAAAGCTGAATGTTTTCTAGCAGGACGGTACGCCCGCCCGCATAAGTCATTTAGTTTCAAATTGGTTGTCGAACAACGTCGACATGTTCTGGCCCAAAGAATCGTGGCCGCCCAATAGCCCAGATTTAAATCCTCTGGATTTTTTTCTGTATGGAATGCAGTTGCAAGGGTCACCAACAAGTTCAGACGTCCAAACGTCGCATCAGTGAGACCTGCTATTGAAGCGGCATTCGCCGATATAGACTGTGACGCGTTAAAACGAGTCTGCGAACGCTTCGGACCGAGAATGGGATCGGTCATTCAAGCAGGGGGGGGGGTATATCAGTATAGTATATCAATATTATTCAACAATAAATGTGTTCTTTATTTCTTTATGTATTAATAGGTGAGGTTGAGGGTGGCTCGGTTGAGGAGTGGGGGTGAGACGGGAGGTGAATTTTTGACTGGAAGGGTTTTGGATGGGCAATTTGGAAATAAGCGGTTTCCATGTATTTGGAACTCTAAGACCGTCGTCCCTCCTGCACTCTGGACGTTTTTCGATCTCTTTTCTTTCACTAATTTTGCGGGGTTTATAGGAATATATAGGTGCGATTACTTTGGCCTTGTCGAAATCTATTTTGTGACCCGTTTGGATATGATGTTCTGCTAAAGTCCAGGTGAGATCAGATTTTCGGGCGGCGAGAAAATGCTCTTATATGTCATTTTGGATACGTCTATTAGTTTGGCCGATATATGATTGGAAGCAGCCAGAACAAGGAATCTCATAGACACCATGTGACTCTTGTGGAATATTATCCTTCACTGATCTAAGGAAACTGGATATATTTCTTTCTGTTGTAAATATCGTTCTTTTCTGTTATAAAAATTCCATGTTACGGGATCTGAATACGTGGCAAATTTTATCAGTAAACTCCCTTGATGTATGGCAGAAGAACTTTGGGGTTTTGGGACAATTTTCTAGTAGATTGGTTGGTATAACCAGTTGCCTGAACTTTATTAATATGCCTTTTTATTTGACGAATTAGTGATAGGTAGATAATGTCTCTAAATCATTCCGGATGTCGATCCGTTGATTCTGTGAAGAGTCACGACGTTTCGCCAAAATCTCATTTGGCATTTTCAAGTATTGTCCGCTTCAATTGTCTTGTTTGTGCATCTACATGTTAGACAGGATTACCGAACCCACATCTAGAGATTCTAGATAAGTGATTTCGTGTTTTACAGAAAATCTCTTCAAGTTCTAAAAAACAAAAACAATATTTTTATACCGATAGATAATATTATTCAAATTCTAATGAAAACATGCCATCTCGCTTAGGCAAATTCAAAAGCTTTCAAATATTACGCGTCTACCTACTTAAATGTTTTCGCTGAATAAAAATTCATTTAATTTCCTTCTTTATCGCTTCAAGAATAACGATATGGATGATGAATTATTCGAATATCCAACGGAGACCAAAAGTATCTGAAAAAAAAAGATGAGTAAGGCACTTTTAAGAAATTAATTTATAAGTGGATTTAAGTTTTCGGAACGACATTTAAGCTAATCTTAATTATGGGAGAGTGATTTTAATAAAATTTCCTTTAAAAATTGCTTTAAAATTGCCATATGGATAATGTATGAAATTCTCCCTAAAGAATTTTCTGTTTTCTTAAAACAAACAGGATGATTTCTGTACGTAGCATACAAAGGGGCCCTAATGAGGACTTCGGGATTAAAATTTAGAGCCGTTTTTCAACGATTTAATTTAAATGTTTTATATTTTGCACATAGAGGTCTTGTGATCTAGAGACCCCCGAATTTAATTATGAATAGTTTTATGACGGAGCAACGTGATAGAATTTTGCAACGGGTCTTCGTGGGGGAAGAAACGGGTGGGGCACGTATAACCAAATTTTGGAATGGAAATAGGCAAATGCATCGCAACCAAAAATTTTACATTTCTTAGTATCATACACACACTTTGCAGTGTAGAAATATGAGTTTAAAGGTCAGACATCAAATTTCCAAATAGCTACCTAGATAATAAAATTTTGCTAAATTCTCCATAGGACCATGACCATTAAATCTGTTTGTAGTTGAAGTCCATCGTCCTAAATTCTGAGCAGCAAAGTAGTCGATAACTTGATCATTAAAATTTTAAATTTAATTCACAATTTTTTTCAATAGATAGCATTGCTATAGTGTTTCTTAGAAATGTTTTGATTCGTTTGAGGGTAGAGAAATATATTTAGCTTTCCGCAGTCGTTATAGGGATGGTACGTTGTAGGGATAAACAAAAAATGTGTAACAGTGGCACAGCCCCACTGTGCTTCATAAAATCTTCCCGTGTATACATTACCGAGAGTTATTTTTTTTTAATTTGAAGTAATTTACGTTTACAAACAAGTTACACACAATTTTAATGTCTTTATTTGGAAAGACGCCTCGATATTCACCAAATTTTTCAGCTTCAAATAAATTTGCAACACTCAGGTATACATCGAAACTAAAACCTGTATGGTTAAGGTATCACAGATTTCCTTGCATATCCTGTCATTCGGATTGGGATCCCCCTTGTCAGTAAATTTCCGTTTCTTTCTGCGATTCTCTATGATCGTTGTAGATTTTTCACCAGTTAAGTTACCAAATTCTTGATTAATTTGTATTTCTATATTTTTTCTAATATTTTAAATGGCTGTTTAAAAAGTTACCAAATTGTTCTTAACTTTAAGTACATGTAATTGCCTGCTTTGCAGTTGATCAAAGAGTATGTCACAGTGAGGCATTATTTTATTGAAGAAAAACAACCAAAATTTAAAATTATCATCCACCAAATGAGCTTGATTAATAGATAGAATTTTTATCGGACTCGGCGTCCATAATTTCTTCAAGCTATGTTTGCAATTCTTAATTGTAAATGTAAAAAGTATTCAACATTTAGACGTAAAGTTCCATCTGGTAGGGGCCGCACGGGGTAGACGCTATCCAGAACAGTTGTCCTTTTGGATGATCGAGAGAAGAAAACGAGAAATGCGGACAGATTTACAAAAAACACCGTTACACCTTTTTCTATTGTACGATTGACAATACGATCCTCAAATGTTAATGTGACATTACTTCTATTCATTGACTTCACCTTCACTATTGTAATCGTTCAAAACATTCATTTTGCAACCACTCGAAAAGCGCGATGGCAAAAAACACCTGACTATTGTGAATAGGGCAGCACCCAAGATATTACGTTATAAATGCGTTTAATCTCCGGGTTACTAGCAAAGCGATGGATTGCTGTCTGTGTTCTTCGCACGCGATAGAAAAAAAAACAGTAGAGGCACAAACTTGTCCGTGCCCAAAGCACGTGTTCTTTAATCGGTGCGCTTCGGCAACCCACGGATCTATTTCGTTACCGCGAATGACATTGTGGATATTAGACTATAAAAGTCGCTAGAAGCGTGATCATAGACAGACCAGAGAATAAATTAATATAAAACCTGAAATGATTTTTTTCACTTTATTTTTTAATTTTTTAACTAGGGCACGTGCCACTGGAATTTTACAAACTTACAAAGTTGTCAACATTTTGGATTAAATTCGAAGCGATTTACCAATAAACACCAAATCACCTTCTTAAATTTCTCGACATAAGTTTCGCTAACCATGTTAGCATCATCAGGAGATGATTTAATCTAATTCTAAAGTTAGATTAAGATAGATATAAACTATGTTCTATTTATATGATAACCCTACCTAATGAAGCGTGTAAAAATCATGAACCGTGAAGTTTACTGAGCCTTACATTAATAATTGAAAAAGTTGACTGAACCGGACTTATACGGTTCATGATTTTCTTACATTTTTTTTTATTTGAATGCTTTCATATGCATCCAAAGGCCTATTGTTATTTACACTTTTAACCAGTCTTAAATTACTAATATCTATATAGTGGTCATGTTCGATTACATGTAGAGCAACACAAGATTTTTCATTTCTGCCATATCTAATGGCGTAATGTGTTCTTTAAATCTCTTTAATAAGGATGTTCTGTTTGCCCAATATAGCCTCGATCACAATCTTGACAACTAATTTCGTAAATCCCCACTTTTCTTGTTGATCTGCTTTATCCTTTGAATTAACCAGGACTTCTCTAAATCATATGGTTTGTACACAATCTTAATGTTCACGTTTTTCAAAATTTTGTCTAACCCTCGTGTTAATTGGGCAGCAAACGGTATTACCATGAATTTATTTTTGTTCTAATCCTTTAGAAAAGCCGAAGATTCTTTCAATAATTGTCTAAAGTTAAATTTTCTAATTAATTTATTTACAATGTTCTTATTATAACAGTTCACTTCGGATAATATATATAACAAACCTCCTTAATTAATTTTAATTCTTTGTTCTAATTATCTTTGCTTAAAGGAAAATTGATTAATTTATTTACCATAAAATTTTAACTAGTCATCTTATTTTGGAAGCTATGATTCGAATCATTAGGAATGTATCTCAAATTGGTAGTGTTTTTTTCAAAATATATCAAAATCTACCCTATTTTTATTGTTCTACTGACTAAAACATCCAGAAATGGTAAACTATCATTTTCTTCGAGTTCTTAATAAGATCATCTAAATTTTCATTTGATTGAATCGAAAATTCGATTAGACAAACAGAAAGATCCATATTAACGGGATATAAATAACACGTTGCCCACCTTAGATATGGGAGAAATGAAAAATCTTGTGTTGCCCAACATGCAATCGAACATGACCACAATATCGATATTAGCAATTTAAGACTGGTTAAAAGTGTAACTAATAGGGCTTTGGATGTATATGAAAGCATTCAAACAGAAAAATGTAAGAAAATCAAGAACCGGGATAGAGGACCTATTCCTCTCAGTCAACTTTTTCAATTATTAATGTAAGGCTCAGTAAACTTCACGGTTCATGGTGTTTACATGTTCATTATGTAGGGTTATCATATAAATCGAGCATAGTTTAGCTTTAGCATTAGATAAAATCATCTCTGATGATGCTAACATGGTTAGCGAAACGTGCATCGAGAAGTTTTAAAAAGTGATTTGGTATTTAGTGGTAAATCTCTGCGAGTGTATTGTTTCAAACCGAAAGTTCCAATAGAAGAATTGAATATCTTGGTATAATCATGGCTCTACCTCACCAATGACTAAACTAATTTCATCCTTTATTTAAGAAATCGATTGAGGATTATTCTTACAGACCTGCCTGTTTACGGTATCCCAAAGAAAATAGTCCAACGGTGTCAAGTCACATAATCTTGGTGGCCAGGAAATTTTTCTCTGAATAAATCAATTGTTTCATTAGCAGAGTGAGGTGTAACGCCATCCTTCATTATTTGTCGTCTTCCTTATCATCTCACGATATCAATCATCATTGACAGTTGCACCTTCATCAGGCATTCTGAATGAAATACTGTCCAATTACACTGCCTGACCATAATGCACATCAAACAGTGATTCGTTTAGCATGAAAAAATTTCTCATGAATCAATCGGAGATTTTCCTCACCCCAAATGCGTCAATTTTGTTTATTAACAAAGTCACCAATTTCAAAATATGCTTCATCTATAAAGATAATTTTTTGTGAAAAATTATCTGTTTGTTCTTTGACTAATTGACAAATGCGCGACGTTTTGAATGATCCAGTAAAATACACTATGTTATGGATTCATTGAGTCCAAATTGTTATGAACGTTGACTAATGGAAATTTCTGGATCTCTACAACTATATATTGATTTTCATTTATCTTCCCCTGAATCAGTTTCTTGAAATTTTTGAACAACTTGATAGTGCTTTCAAATGGACGATTGTACAACCCGTAAATATCACATTTTTTAGTGAACGCCCATTTTGATAAAATAATTCAACAATTTTAGCACGTTCTTGTATTGCATATGACTCAATTTTTATAAAGGCCATACACTTCTGAAATGAGACCTAGACAGATTCACAACGCCATCTGTGTTTTATCCAAGAATTAAAAAAAACGCTCAATTTGAAAGACCCGTTATAATATTTTTTTAATTTCTTTCTGAAAGAACCATTCACAGAAATCATCCTAATGATATTGCTATCCTTAATTACCGAAATGATAAGGTTTTGATTGATGTACCATGACGATACCAATGCGTTATTGTAAACCAGACTTTTTCTATCCAATGCCGTAATTTTTCAAGATAATTTTCGACATTAACGAAGTTCTTTTCTCACCCTTGGCGCGCACGTTTCCATCAGTGATAAGGGTTTGACATTAACCCTGGATATTTGGAAATAGGCGTATTGCGTGATGATAATTTTTCACGGAATATTACGTGAAATCTCTCTGTCTTTCTCTCCGATTTATATATTGGTTTTTGTTAAAGTTGTTATTAGAGGTGTAAATATGTTTCTGGGTCCTTTTTCTGTAGTTAAGTGTAACCAACAATATTTGAATTGTACTCTTAGATTTAACATTGTTTTCGGTAAAAATATAAATAATTTAACTGAGGTTGTCCATACTTATTCATTTTAAATAAACTCTCTAAATTTCCACTATACTTAAAACATATATTACAATTATTTCGGCACACAGTGCCTTTTCCAAATACGAAATATTTATTAAGCTTTACAGTAAGAAAACTGGTTACTACCTAAAAGGTTCATCGATCTAATAACACCATTAATGATAACAGTCTGAATTCCATTTTTTCAATATCTAAATGTGCAATATAAATTTAACGAAACATTCAAGTCTACTTGCTCATTTAGCAAAATACTCAAATGTTTTCTTTTATGAATCTTCTAAAGTCTCTAAAAGATTTAGTTTGTAAAGAATTTTCATTATGTAACATTTGAATTTTTTTGTTGAAAGGATGATTATGTATTTTTTTTCACACAGTTGTTGTAAGAGCTCCAAGTACCCGGGTGTAACCAAGAATACTTGGGTGTACTGACGGTCAAGGGCGCGTCTGACTATTCCGACTGTTCCCAATATTACTGCTTTTTGCATCCATACTACTGCCCTTTTTGTGATACTTAGTTGTTCGAGGTTCTGTAATAGGGATTTGTGGACTAGACCATTAGCGCTCACCACAAATGGAAGGATATTAACTCTATCTATATTTGTCAATTTTTTCCCTGTATGCTCGGTGTACATTTTCATCTAAAGGTACAGAGAAGTCAACTATTGTGGCTTGATTAGCTTCTTTCTGGTAGAGCACTAAATCTAGTCTATTTGATTGCACCGTTCTCAGTTCGAATCTGCAAGTTCCAATATAGTTTAATGTGTTGATTTTCTAGAACAGGTTTAGGAGCGTATTGATGATATGATGTGAATGTTGTTAGTAATCGATGTTTCAGACATAGAAGTTGGTGAATAACTTTAGCCGTGGAATCATGTCTTGATAGGTAGCTGGTGGGGGCCAGATAGGTGCAACCCGATATTAAATGTTGTATCGGTTCCTCGTCTTTATCACAGTATCTGCATTTGGAGGTTGGTATGTTTTGTTTCATGATGACGCTAACATAATTTCTCGTGGGTACAACCTGATTCTGTATTGCCATTATAAATCCTTCTGTTTCTCATTATTCATATTTTGCTCAACACTTAACCCATTCATGCATGAGGTTTCAAAAATATATTTTTTTGTTATTTCTTTCGATAAAATATTTAAACAGATTGCAATAAATAGCCAAAAAACGAAAAACTGAAATTATCAATGTTTATTGACTTCTTACAGGGTGTCCCTTCAAAGGAACTCTATGTAAAATGAACACTTATTATAAACATTAACATAATTAGAATTTTATCTCGAATGGTATATCTCAAAGCAAAACTTAAGATGAAGTCCACAGTCACAGTTTGTGAATGTGAAATTGCTTTTCTTCTTGCAAGCTTGACTTCTCCAATCTGATTCATTCTACCTTATTATTTGTCCCATATTGTCAAGTCTAGACGCAACTGGATACGGTGTTGTAATTTTTCCCCTACATGGTTTTTTTGCCATAAGATGTAAGGAAACTAAGGGCAACATATCTGGGGAAAACTAGTACTGAAGCATAATTAAGATCAAAATGGGTTGAGTCTCTTCATGAGAACCCACGCATTTGAAACACAAGCATCTAACAAATGTGATGCTATCAGCCAATACCTTTTCCGTTGCCGCATTCTTGTTCTGTACAATACTATAAGCCAATCCATTTTGTCAACTCTCCCCATAGGACTGTTGTAGTTTGCTATAATTTTAGGTTATGGAATCTGCTTTTTAGTTTTGGATTCCTTGCACCACTTGGAAGTTGTCACGGTATCATTGGTCTCAAAATGCGTACCCAATTACGTCCAATTCGTCGCCACTTTATTATCCTTCCATTATACAAACGTAACATTTTCACATGAAGCAAAGTTGGAATTTCCTCTTGCTTTGATTTCCAGGAGCTGATTTTAGGAAATAGACAGTTTTCTGTGCGATTTTCCCTAATTGTTCCAATGACGCGTTTATTATTTTCAGATAAGTGGATCAACAATTTTAGACTGGTGAAGTAATTGTGAAAAATGGTTTATATTCGTTATTAGAAGTAACCTAGGCCTTGTCTAGTAAAGTTATTACTACACCTCTACCAAGACCAAAACCTTTTTTGGAGTCGCATTTTCCCGTATAGATTTCAAAAGAAATCATATAACCGCTAATGGTATAAATAGCCCAGTTTTTTATATCCAAAACTTATGGGTTTTCCGTTTATATATTCTTTGCTATAATGCTTGCAATAGTAGAGAATCATGATCTCGTCGATTGATAGATCGATAGTCGATTGAATGATTCAATGCTTCAAGTAAAGGACGAAGTTTAAAAAGTCTGTGTTTCTGGCCAATATTAGCATTATCATTGAAATGTAAATGTCGCAGTAACATTTCAAATCTATTCAAGCGCTGTTTGACAAAATCTTTGGCACGTCTTTAGAATAATTCCAAAACTAAAACGTAAAATTCGTCTTAGTGAAATTTAACTCATTTTTTTTTGCTGTCATTAGCGATTTGTTTCCTGAACAATTGTTGATATCAGTTCTTCTTCAAAAAATAGAATAAAAAAATCTACAGGAGTTGGAGTAGCTGTAGCCTCTAGAGATGGCTCGCTAGGCACACTCAATTTGTTTGTAGAAAAGTTAGGAGGTTTTTTCCCCACTTGTGAGGCTTTTTGCTTTAATTTTTAGTCAACTTACGTTTTCGGCTTCACAGTGTTGCTGTAATATTCCACGGCACAGGTGATTCTCAAAACCAATGTGTTCGTCATCTCATTTGTCACTATCTTCCTCGGTGGGGGTTCCCGACACCCTGTTGTCGGGAATTCCAATATACACGTTCAGATCAGTTTGGTTATTGAAATCATCATCATCTTCAACCATAGAAAGCAGCTCGTATAACGATAATCTGCAAAGCAAATGTATAATTGTTGAGTTTTGGATTTGATCATTCTACGATACAAATATATACTAATATTATTATTAACAAGTTGTGCAAATTGCCTGTAAAATTTGTGAGACTAAACTACTAGTAATAACGATCTTTTGCCAAAATTGGAAAGGCCTAAAAGTTCGGGATCATAGCCACAGAAATACCGGAAATAAGTTATCACACCGATTTGTGTTTACAGAGTGACCTACACATAGCTCAATAAATCCTTAAATATATCAGGTAGACTAAAATTAGATTTAGTATACACTGTATCCTGAAAACATTGGGCAAAACATTTGATCCCATCTATTATTGTTTTGAGCCTCTCTCATCCATGACAATCTCATAATAACCTTTAGATTACCCATCCAGGCATCAGTCGGCGTACCCTAGATTTAGTTTTGGCGCAATATAATCACATATTCGACAAAGTTCGACTTAAGTTACAATAATTTGTCTCAAAATTAACATTAACTTTCCGATACGTTTTTTCATTTCTTCTTCGATTTTTTGTATTTCCATGACTAATTGTATTATTCAAAAGATTCTAACGATTTATTCACAACGGTCTATTTTTGAAAACCGCACATTTAAGTGGTAGTGTGATATTTATGTTTTTCAAGGTGTTCTTCTTTTTTCAAATTTTACCCCAGTCAGTTTTGTTCCTTGTTCCTTAAATGAAATATTGTTTTCTTGATCGAAACTCGATTTATTTTCTAACGCAATCTTATAGTTCGATACGTTTCAGCCAATAATTTTCCAACTTTGTTATGGTTTTCAAAAAGTACGACTCTGCAAAGAGTCGAAATTTGCAAAATAATCCCTCCCTTTTTGTTTGGAAAGGGTAAGATGTCGGAGAGGGCCAAGTTCGAAGAATAATGCGGATGCGGACACTATTTTTTTCGTTAAATGAGGCCGTTTTCTTTTTAATGTTGAAACTCTACAGTGGATTTGGTGCCGGAAAGACTAAAACTGTTTTTGAATATGCTCATTATTCTGATTCTAAAAGAACATATATTTTTTGAAATGTACATTTAGTTTTCGAGATATGATGTATCGAAAAAATATGATTATTTTATATTTTTTACTTTTTGTTACATCATTGAACATGGAGAAAAGTTTTTTTTCGTGATTTATTTGAGTGAGATTCTTCCAGGCACTCACACATGATACTCCAGCAGTAATCAGCCTTCATGTATTCATCCCATCAACCCTGGTACCTTTCTTTCGAACATTTTTTTGCTCTGCCTGGGTCAAGTCGTTTTGTAATGCGATAATCTTGATATTTTAAACACTTTACTTGCTTCATATTATTAAAATAGGTGATGAATGAAATTCACGTGCCTCTATTTTCAGTCATGTTGATATTTAGACCCATCTCAATATTGATGGTATAATCAGTTGTTATTATAATTACGTTGAATATTCAGTCACTTCCTTGTTGCATAGAATTATTATTGCATAAGCCATGTATAGCGTTGAAAGTAGATTGAGTTGAATTAAAGACTAAATGAGTATTCAATCAGAGTCTCAATACTTTAAGCTGAGGTACAATGATAGCTACAAGTTATAATCGTGTAATTATTATTTTAAGGACATCGTTTCGGGACGATTGAGGCAGTCTAAAAGGCTCCGACGGAGTGCTGGAATAGCCTTGTAATTGCAGACTTCCAGGAGGTATTTGAAGACTGAAAAAATCTCTGGCAGTGTTGTATTGATGCAGGACGGTCATATATTGAAAATTATTAAGTTACTTTACATATTTCTTCAATAAATGTTTTTATAACCTCAGTCTCAAATCTTATTGGACAAACCCTGTATTTTTCGAGACTCGCTGGTAATTTTTATTCGTTTGATGTATGTTGATGATAACCACCCAACTATTTTCTCTTTAATATTACATTAATCAACAAATTATATTTATCACAGTACCAAAAATAAACTCATAAAAAAGGCGCCAATTGAGAAAGCGACCTAAAAAAAATCTCAATCAAATCGAACAAATAATATCGCAATCAGACGCAAAATTCAATATCTACACAAGATTAATTCTGCTTTTGTGTAGCTTCATTATCGGCACATTAGAAGGGAAAAACATTCCAATACCTATTCAAGTGTTTTATCGATTTCTATTCTTGTATTTACATTATCGTTTTTTTTTCCGGGCAGGATAGAAGTTTCACCAAACATCATATATGTCGAAGGATAGATGAAAAATCTCACTTGGACACTTGAATGAATAATAAAATCTTATTACGATTTGATCGATTTAAAATATATGTTACAAACAATGTGATTAATATTTATTGGAATTAATAATAGTTTTATTGGAAGTTAAAGTTCGGACACACTAATATACATACATACATATATATATATATATATATATATATATATATATATATATATATATATATATATATATATATATATATATATATATATATATATATATATATTCGCTGAGCTCTGTAAAACTACAAGAAAACGTATCAGAGAGGACACGCGCCGATTCAACATGCAGCTAGTGTATTAAAGGAATTAATAGTGCACAAAGGAATTAACAAGGCTAAACAAAAGCTGAGAAACAAAAGAACGTAAATATATGCCTTAAGGCGTGGGGATGGCACAGTATGCAGGGCGCATACGCAAATGTTAGAGGTTGTCAGAAAATTTTATTCCCAGTTATATGCAGATCAGAACCAATCAAAAACAACAATACCCACAAGAACAAATGCCAGATATCCTAGTGGAGGAAGTAACCAATGCTATAGAATCGATATAGAATGGCAAGGTTCCAGGAAAGGACAGTATAACTGTTGAAATACTAAAAGCTGGTGGTCGGACGTGACATAAAACCCTGGCAAAATTATACTCAAAATGCCTCAAAGAACAAAAAGTACCTGACTTGTGGAAAAATACAGAAGTGATCCTTTTACATAAAAAAGGAGCACAGGAAGACTTAAAGAACTAGCGTCCAATGAGCCTCCTATCAGTAATGTACAAAGTTTTCACTAAGATAATTCCTAAAAGAATATTAAAACAACCAAGAGAACAAGCGGGATTCAGAAGTGGATTCAATACAATAGATCACATCCAGGTTGTACAACAGGCCATATAAAGGCACAACGAATACACTATGCCACTGTGATTCGCTTTTATCGACTACGAAAAAGCATTTGACTCAATCTCAAAGCATGCAATAATAGATGTACTGCTTAACCAAGGCGTAGATAAAGCATATGTAAACCTATTAGGAACGATATATGATGGAGCTACAGCCACAATTCACCTTGATGATCTTGAAGTGGGAATTAATGTAGAACGAGGTGTAAGGCAGGGTGACGCAATATCGCCTATTCTTTTCTCGGCTGGCCTTGAAGAAGTATTATGTAAACTGGATTGGGAACAGGATGATGTAAAGATCAATGGTGCAAACATAAACCATCTTAGATTTGCAGATGATATCGTTCTCCTTCCACAAGACCCAGAGGAGCTGCAAAGACGCTTACAAGAACTGCAAAGGGCTGGCGAACCATTTGGCTTGAAAATTAACCTGAAAAAGGGTCAGGTCATGTTCAACAACTTCGCTCAGGATAGGAGAATTTCAGTTTTAGGAAGGGATTTGGAGATTGTGGACAGCTTTGTATATCTTGGGCAGAGGATTTCAATAGAGGGGAATACCGCCCGGGAAGCGGAATGACTTGTTAAATATGGCTGGCAGGCATTTGGCAGGCTCAACATTGTGTTTAAGAGCGTGTGTTTAACTCCTACTTTGCCTGACAAGAAAAGTCTTCGATCAGGTATGCGTTCTACTCGTTATGACATACGAAAGTGAAACCTGGCACTCACATGCCAATCAATTCAAAAACTTCGGATATCAGAGAGGAGAATGGAAAGATATATGCTTGGTATTACAAGATGAGACCAAAAGTCCTGCGCATGGATCAGGGAACAAACGAAAGTCTGTGACATCATTAGAAGTGTAAAGCGATTGAAATGGAGATGGGTAGGTCATATAGCGAGGCAATGGGATGACAAATGGACCAAGGCAATCCTGGAGTGGATACCGCTTAATCGCAAACGTCCGCGAAGTAGACCGAAAGCACGATGGATTGATGACTTCGTTAAGTATATTAGACCTGAGTGGCAGAGGAAAGCTCAGGACCGTGAAAGTTGGAAACATGCTGAAGAAGCCTTCATCCTGCAGTGGATCGGCACAGGCTGATGATGACGATGATGATATATATATATATATATATATATATATATATATATATATATATATATATATATATATATATATATATATATATATATATAAATTTGGTTATATTACTTATCCACATAACCTCAAATATCGTTAAATTAATTACATGAAAATATACCAATTCCCCAATTATGCTGCAAGAGGTTAATTAGAAATTCAAATAAGCAAATGAAAGGATCTGTACCCTTTTCGGTACATTGTGTCGTGCTTGAACTGTTCCATTCGGAAAACGAATGTAACTTCGTATGCTTGCATTTCTAAGTTGTTCTTGAAAATGTTTTAACGAGCGAATTAAAGGCCTGAAGCGCTTATCCGTTCTCTAGTCGTAGAATAACTACCAATGCAGGATTTTCGGCGTACTTAAGTTTTGTTTACATAAAGTTAGTAGGTGTAAAATAAGGCGGCATTTCTTATGTTTAGAATGGAAAAGAGGAAATACACTGCAATCTGTTCTCAATTTTACGGTACAAGAATGTTCTTGGAAATTACTGTTCTCGGAAAATATCGTTCGCTCATTTAAGCTGTATCTATTTAGATATAACTATTTTCCTTTTATATGATGATATGAGGATTTTTTTTACTGCGCAGTTTTTGTAACCTATAATCCATGATTCAAAGGAAGTTTGTCCTATTGAAATATATCAAGCCTCTATAGTTACGGAACTAGAAATTTATCTATTAATGAGAATAGAGCATATTTGATTATATCCTTTTATTCACCACTGTTTTAACGACATAGTTAGGATAGAGTAATGAGCTTGGATCAAAATCTGCAGAAGGATATCACACTTGCTACGAATGCCAACGGATTACTATAGGTTCACTAAAGACTGCAATTTGAACAGCTAAAAATAGCGAGTGCAGTGCAATTTCATCGAACATAGTAAAGAAATTATTCACAGAAATAACAGAAATAAACCCGGAAAGGAAAAAATAATGTTCAGTTTATACAATGTTCAGTTTATTTAATATATAATGTTGTTGTTATATAATGTTCAGTTTATATATATATATATATATATATAAATATTATATATATATATATATATAATATATAATATATGTAATATATAATATATATAAATATATATATTTATATATATTATATATTATATATATATAATATTTATTTATATATATATATATATATATATATATATATATATATATATATATATATATATATATATATATATATATATATATATATATATATATATATATATATATATATATATATATATATATATAATATATATATATATATATATATATATATATATATATATATTATATATATATATAATATATATAAT
>JARFXV010001995.1:0-48928 GCA_031761425.1 Cosmopolites sordidus
GTGAGTGGTTTCAACTCTTCAAGAGCGGTGATATTTATATGGTGGTGGCGGTGGAAGAGCGAATATTTTTGAAGATATAGAATTAGAAGCATTGCTTAATGAAGACTCATGTTAAAATCAAAAAGAGTTGACAAGATCATTGGAAGTGAATCAACAAGCAATTTCAAAATGCCTCAAAGGCCTGGGAATGACTCAGAAGCAAGAACATTGGGTGTCCTACGAGTTGAAACCGAGAGATGTATCGGAATGTCGTTTGTTTGCTTATGAACAGTTGCTCGAAAAGCAAAAGTGGAATTGATTTCTGTATCGCATTATGACTGGTGACGAAAAATGGGTATGTTACGATAACCTCAAATGTCGAAAATTATGAGCATATCCCGCCCTCGCTTCCACGGCGAATATACATACAGTTTTTGATTTCTTTCGAATGCACCCCATGCACTTTCGGATGCACCCCAACAGCTGGGTTCCACAATCTCATGTGGGACATACAACAACCTGCGCCTCTGCCAAAATTAGCAATGAATGCTCATTGCAACTCATCAACAACCTGCGTCTCCGCGCCTTCGCAGGTTGTATGTTCCACATAAGATTATGGAGCATGTGGTTTTATATATATATATATATATATATATATATATATATATATATATATATATATATATATATATATAATAATTTTTTTTTCTATTTTGTATAGATAGTTGCTTTGCTTTCAAAGTGTCTGCCCAAATCCTCTTACGAAGTGCTATTTCGTATTCAATTTTCTTTTGGTTTGTGAATTGGAGCAATACAAGAGCGTTGTCCGGCCAGGATATGCGGAATATCTTTCTCAAGCATTTATTTATTAAGACCTTAAGTTTTTTTGTTATTGCCTTTGTTATTTTCCATATTTCACGTCCATAGAACAAGATCGCCCTAACATTAATATTAAAAATACGGAGTTTTGTTTGTGTTGAGTATTGTGTTGACCCCGACACATGTGCCAGAGCTCCAAAAGCTCCGAATTTTTATTTTGATGCGACATAAGGTATATATCATCCGCGTATTCATGGTCCGTCAAGCTAGAATTGAGGGTTCACTGGATTCGGTGGACATTCGTTGATATTTTTGAGGGCATTATCTAGCAGAATATTGAAGAGAAGAGGAGACAAGACACATCCCTCCCTCATATCACTAAAAATTTCAAATTCCTCGCTTCTATATCCACCATGGGCTACACAGCACTTAGCACCGCGTGGCAGGGTGGGTTAAACTATCGAATGCTTTCTCAAAATAGATGAATAATAAGTAAAGTGACGATCTCCAGTCAGTTGACTGTTCAAGTATTATCCTTACAGCGTTTTTGTGATCAGTATACTAATGACCTGGACACATTTCTGATTCTATATGTCGTACCAATCTTCTTAGGATAATTTGTAGTAAAACTCTAATGATGATGTTTCGTAATGTTATACCACACCAATTGTCATAAATGCGTATGTTTCCTTTTCATGGTAATTCATTTTTTTTGCAATATTATCGAGAATGCTGGGGTCGTAGCAATTCAGAGCACGACTCAGGGGGTCTGCCTTGAGTAATTCTGCTGGTATATTATCCAGTTCTGGAGCTTTGTTGTTTTTTAATGCTCTTATACCTTGTTGAATTTTTGTTTTTGGATTTCGAGCCCACCCAGCATATTTTGCATATCCATATAATGATTTTTAATTCAATGTAAATATTTCTATCGAGTTTCAATGTTTAAAGGATATATTGAATATTTAAAGAAAAAAACAATTTTCGATAAACAGGAAAACTTTTCCAATTAACGGTGATTCGTCCGAGAAAAGTCTCGACGGCGTCGAATGGCGAAAAGATAAAGACAAAAAAGGAAAACCGGGCTAACTACGGAGTTCCATCTAGAGTTATAAAACAGCCATCAGCGTTCAGAGTTCACACGTATTTGGTTTACGACACCTGTTTGCCTGAGTTTTTCTCCAAGTTTTCACCGTCTTCCGGAAGGTTTTCTTTTTTTTTCTCTCGTAGCAGTTTAGTATTTAATAGTGTGTTTTCCTATATTCTTGATTGATATGGAACGATTATGAATTTATACGAAAAGGTACTAGGGAAAAGTATTTGGGTTTTTTTCCTTTGTTTATAAATAAAAGATTATACAGGGTCCGGCTAGGAGGTATGGTTTGAAAAAATTGGCACACTGTTATTTTTAAACGAATATCAAAATTTATTGTTTTTATACATTAGTGGTATATTACCATTGAAGTATATTTATTACAGTTAGGTGCGAAAAATCATATCAGTTAGATGGTGTCTATTTTTGTCGAGGCATTCTTGTAGACGGGTAGCAAAATCGTCCATACTCCTTTCGAGCATGAAGAATCCTTTCAATTTCGCACGTTATGGTTTCGGAAATAGCTTCAAGAGTTCGCGGTTTGTCTATGTAAGCTTTGGATTTTAAGTAACCCCATAAAAAGTAGTCGTGCTACAGGATGTGCTGATGAAACAATTGATGTTTGAGAGAACAATTTCCTGAACAAGCTATTGCAAAAAACGGTGAGGTTAACTGGCCACCAAGATCATGTGATGTGACACCATTGGGCTATTTTCTTTGTGGTTACGTGAAAAGCCAGGTCTATAAGAAAAATTTGAACTAAAAGATGAAATTATTCGAGTCATTGGTGAGATAGGGCCATGGTTATGCGAAAATATTATCCAAAATTTTGACACCAGAGCGGACGTCTGTTGAGCTATAAGAGGTGGTCATTTGGTAGATATTGACTTTCGTGTTTAAATGTCATTCACTATGCTTCAATTAGCAATAAAATGTTTTTTGAAATCAACACAAATTCTGTGTTTTACTCAAGAATTAGAAAAACTGCTTAATTTGAAAGACTCTTTACATAAACATGGACAAATTCGGTAACAATCCACGCCATATATATATATATATATATATATATATATATATATATATATATATATATATATATATATATATATATATGTATGTATATATATATATATATATATATATATATATATATATATATATATGTATATATATATATATATATATATATATATATATATATATATATATATATATATATATATATATATATATATATATATATATATAGTAAAAGAGGTATTGGAACGCCCGCACAGAGTTGGAGGAGAATTATTCATGATTAATTGTTCATTGTTGAATTGTCATGAATGTTCTGGCGCAAAATAGGAATAATGAATGGATTATTATTTAGTAAATGACAATAGTAACTAACATTAAAATGGTTTGGTATTAATAATATCGATCAAAACAATATTCTAATATTTATAGTACTTTGGATGCTTAGTCGTCATATCGCACGGTGTCTTTCCGTACAGTGACTCGGTGTCGCAATGTGCTGACTAGAATCCGGCACGAGCGTCGATAGGAAATGCTAGAATTATACAACAGTATAAAGTTTTTTATACTGTTATACTTTTTAAATTATACAGAGTAATAAAATTCTAAGGGTAATTTATTTATAGTTCTTCGGTTTCTTCTTCCTGCGGGTGGATGGATGGTCTTCTCCTTGCTAAGAGGCTGTTTAGCTTCATTCTGGCGGTCCTTTGGTGGTGAGGTCTGGGTGGTGGAGATGGATTTTCATGGTCTGCAGGACCCATAGTGATGCTGGGTAGCATTTTCCTACGCCGGCAACCTTGGCAGTAAATATACAGGATTGCTAAACAAATGATTAATGTAATAGTTAGAGTGGTGAACCAGGACAGGTGCTTGTGGATGAACGGCTGTCGTATCATCTTGTCCAATTCACCGGAGTATTGGTCCAGCTTGTGTTGTGCAATAGCAAGATCATCTGCATCAATTTTGTTTAATTTTAATGGTTTAAGAGCAGGTATACTCGATTTCTCAGGAATATGTTGACAACATGTGTACGGTACGATCACTGGGTGGCTTTTGTAAGTGATGTTCCAATATTCATCGATAAATTGTTTATCTTGGGCTCTTGTGCTTCCTATAAAAGCATTGCAGAAGGCTTGAAGTTTTAGGATGGAATTGATGTTTATTATGATAGTTTTAACTTCTTTTCCCTCACATTTGATAGTAATAGGTAATAGTTCAGAAACTGTGACTAGCCAGAGGTTTTGGCCTATCTCTTGGGCATTGTATCCTTCGGCAGCAAGTACAGATACTTGATAAGTTTTTGGTAAACGACTCGGTCCTTTTAGCAGCTGTGCTTCACATATGGCATCGCTGTCTATGGGGTATGGCAAAACATCAGGGTAGATCTTCTGTGTAGACCCAATTGTTTGCAGCTTCTCAGATGTTGCAACGAAACGTACATCATCGAATCGTCATCTCTGGCAATATACCTTTGCGTTGTTGTTATTATATGGTGAAATGATGTTCGACTGTCTAATATAGGAATTGCATAGAGATGGTATAGTGTATCTGTTTCTGGCTCAATTAAGGGAATTTTTAAAATAAATGCAACTCTCGAGTCTGTTTGGTAAGCTTCTAATTCGATTATATCGATGTATTTAGCTACGGATGAAGAGTAGATAGGTAGTGGAAGTTTATTTTTCCTTAAAGACTGAGGAATTTCCTGAAGCGAAATGATCAAATCGTTCGGTGAAATGATTGAACTGTGTAACATGTTCAACCTCGCAAAAGCTATTGCGTTTAATGAATCGCTTAATGAACTTTGTAGAAAACTATAACTTTCCATTAATGATTCGCACAAATTTAGAACTTTAATTTGAGCTTCGTAGAATGCAAGATCGTCTGCGATGTTAAAAATAGATCGATTTATTTCCTCTATGTCTTTATTAAAGGTCTCCTCATCTATTTGCAATTTTTGTATAGTATTGTTAAAATGTTTTATTACGGAGGTTGTTACTGATATTTGATTTTTAAGGAGACTTTCAATTTGATGTTCATCGTTAATCACTCTATTGATACAATTATTAAAGTATTCTCCATCTGAAGAGTCGAGGTTTCCCGTAATGGATTTCCAAATCATACCTATTCCGTTAACGAGTCCACGTTTGTATCTAAATGCATAAGATTTTGTGTCTGCGAAGATTTCTTTGTATTTGAGGTTCACAGAATCAGATATTTGGATGAGCAAACTAATATGCGTTTGTATCTCTGCTTTAAAGCAGATCATTCTCGGGGTGTCAATGTTGATAAAAGAGTCCTGCAGATTGTTCAGAATTTTATCGTTATTAGTTATAGCTGTTTTGATTTGAGATAAATCTCTGTATACAAGAAGCGTCCATTTTTCATTGGAGATCCTGAAGGATCATTCCTCATGGAAGAATATTCCGAGTGTACTGTTTATTGGTGATATGGAGAATTGGGTTAGGGCGACTGAGAAAAATCCGGAAAGTCTGTAAAGAAGAAAGACTTACTCAAAACACAGTCTTAACCTGTTAAAGTTGATTTTAGTTTCCAAAGTTTTGTTCGCGGATTCAGGAGGTTTGCGGAGTTTTGGAAAATTTCAGATTTACAAATTTACTCTTTATTTGAGATTCTTTTACATAAACCTTATCTTTAATTTGAAATTTGGGAATATTGGTTGAAATGGTTCTGTCAAATCTAATTTTTGCTTTTTTTTTGATGTTCAGTTTTCGCACGAGCTATTTTGTAATAATGTTCCATTTTATTGTTAAGATCTCTTATGTACTTAGATATTAATTTTTCCTGGTTGTAGAGTGTTAAGGGTGGTCTGCTTGATGTATGCCCGAAAATTAAGTCATACGGCGTAAATCCATGCGTTTTGTTGATTTGTGTTTTCACTTCGTCTTTATGGACATGAGGATATCTATAAAACTTAGTAAACGATGGTCTTGCGTTGTTTGTTTCAATGTCGTGCTTGATCTCGTTCGTAAATGTTAATGTGTCGCCTTCGATGTAAAATATGTCCGCATAATGTAGGCAAAGTTGAACAATTGCGTCTTTTTCTTCTAGATTTAGGTGTTCTGTCCTAAGTTGATCCTTAATGATTTTAATTCTATCATTTTGTTCTGCATTTTCATCATCTCGTAAGTTCAGGTTAAAAAAGGTTGATTAAGTGTATGTGGTTCAATAGTAAGGTCAGAAAAATCAATAGATTTCTGTATTGCGTTAGCATTTATGACGGTTGTCATAAATTCTCCATTTTCGTTGACGTATACTAGAGCGTTGGGTAATCGAACTCATTCTTTTTCTTGGTGTGTGAGTATAGCATCCGTATTTGAGAGATTGCATTTTAATTTACATATTTTTTTCTGTACGAGCGTCAATTGAAATTTTATTCTGCGAATTATTTTTGATAATAGTATTATCGGATGAGTTTACTTTGTGTAAAGGGATCGTTTTGAAATTTGTAATTAATTGTTTTGACTTAATATCAATGATAGATTCATAATGTTCAAAAAAATCTAACCCTAAAATACCGTCGAATTCAATATCCAAGTTGTAAATATACCCTTTATGGGGATTTCCTATTGCGAAGGGCACTAGGGTTGATTCAGTTACAAAAAGTTTTTGGTCAGTTATTCCTTGAATTGTGACGTTTTCTTGGGATCTATTTTTTACGGTGTTCTCTTTTCTATGAAATTCCGTACAGTGACTCGGTGTCGCAATATGCTGACTAGAATCCGGCACGAGCGTCGTTAGGAAATGCTAGAATTATACAACAGTATAAAGTTTACTTGAGGTCGCATCTAACATATATGGCAAGTAGGAGTGTAAAATCCGACAACGAATGACCCCTGAGTCACGCCAGTTAAAGTCTGGGTAAGTCCGGATGCCTTCAGAGAAGTGTTCAACTTTGGTCACTCGCCAGTAGGTAGGTTTCCTGATAGACTTATGGGTAGGCACATAACCAAGGGTTTATAGCCCGATGTGGTTATTAAAATTAAAATTGTGGTCATTATCTATGGCATGTTTTGATTTTTTTTTTGTTTTGAATTGGCCGTTATCAGCATTAAAGAAAAATGGGAATTACTTAAAACATTTACAGCCATCCTTGAAAACGAATTTATTAAAGCCACAAATATATGTCTTGAATCCACATTTTTTAAATATGATACACAATTTTACTCCCAAATTTACGGTGTAGCAGTGGGCCCACCAATATCAGCCATTATTGCTAATCTTGTTATGGAACTGCTGTTATTTTAACTGATCCAAAAAATAAATCACATTATATAAATAAAATCAAATAAACTCTAGAAGATAATAACTTTCCAAAAAAATTCTACGAACCAGTTATTAAAAACAGAATACACAGAATATATAACCATAATAACTTAACAAATAAACCAAAAATGAAAATTACATACCATTACCATACATATCAGAATAAAAATAATTAGATTATAACAAGAAAACCAAAAATATAAAGGTAACAAATTTATAAAATCTGTCAAAGTCAAAAATGTGACTAACCGAAAATTTAAAAAAATATATAAAAAAAATTAAAAAAAATATTATTCAATAAGATATAGCTGGTATATTTTTAAATGTAAATTTGTTTTGTCTCTAAAAATAATATATATTGTAGAATTATTTGGAAGATGGTTTTAAAATAAATCGAAACGTTAATAAAATATAAAAAAAATAATAATATTAAACGGTCGGGAAAATACGTATAATAAAATTATCTACAACTTTTTACCATCGTAGTGGTAGGTCTGTAATTCATTTTTGCCAAGAATTAGCATCTTTATTGGTAAAAAAACTCTGACAGGTTGTAGAGGGGAAAGAGGTGAAAACACTTCTTGTTACGTTCTAAAAGATTTCTCATATAAATAATTTTGGAGGGTGCGATGGAGGGAACAATTTTACCGTGTCGTGAAATTTTCGTGTATTGTCATGATGAAACTTGATACCTTTCTTGTACGGTAAATCTTGCTGATTTTTTTCAATTTTTGCCTTCGGCAGATCTAATTGTGCTCAACAGGGATTAGTGATGATGGTTTGATTGCGTGGAGGAAGCTCAAAGTGTACGGATCCTTTCCAATCGCAGCAAATGCAAAGCATAATTTTATTCGGATGAACGTCATCTTTCGCCATACTTATTCGACCAGCATGCGATGACAAGCGACCAGCGATGCTGCTACCAACAGCATCGAATACAGATTCGATCTAACAGATTTTGCTCACTAAGTTGATAAGGCAGACGTACTCATTTCTTTTAGATGGTTAAAAACAGTCCATTTACCAATATGTAACTCACCTGCTATCTCACAGATGGCAGTGCGCTGATATTTTCAGCATGATCTTTATTTCTTTGACATCAGTGCTTGAAGGGCGTCAGAGCTCAAAATCTCCCTCCCTGAAGGAACCAAACCACTTTTATTTTGAATCAGATTGACAAACTGAAGACAAATTAAAGAGAATCTGAACGTAACCATTCTAAATACCACATACGTTAATATGATTCAAATAAGCATTCCTAATCCAACACAGATTTTTGTTTAGAAGTATTTAAAGAGCAACTAATGAAAAATCCCTACGAATTTTTTACAAAAACCGATATATCTTCTTCTCTAATTAAACGGAACAGGTAAAAAATAAAGGAAAGTCAAAATTAAACAAATCATAATATCTATTCACGACAATAAGTTAATTCGCGCCTATTGAACACATTCCCACTCGCATGTTTCGAATTCGAACTTCCTATTTTTCCTTCCCTTTCTTTCTTTTCTCTCTCCATTCTCGACAATACGAAAACGTCTATAAAAGCGAACTACCGAGTGAAATACGAGACAGGTACAGTGAAAACGAAGAAGGGAGGCTCACGCTATCACGCGTTTAATGTATCGATAATAGAACGAAGGTAAACAGGTTGATATTTCATTTATTGTCGGCGGAATTCGTTCTTTTGTGTCGCGTGATGGATCACGAATTGTTGCCAAATCATTCGGAACAGAAAGTCAAATATAGATTATCGGGTTCACAAATGGGGAGAAGATTGTTGACGTTATTATTTTGCTATGTCATTAAATAATCATTGACTAATCTTCATCTTATACAGAACTATTTATTCCTGTTACTTTAATAACTTTATAACTTGCATCTCGATAATAGCTGCAGGGATACTGCAATGTCTTTTCTATCATGTTTTTTGAAGTTACAGAGCATATAAAGGGCTGTTGAAAAAGAGTGTCACAGAAGTTATAATCTGGAAATTTTTATTTTATATTGAATAACAAAGCCTGCTGTCATGAATTCTGTGATAATTGTGATAAGTCGCACCATCTCGTTGAAAGAAAATATTATTTATATCCATATTTATTACTGTTGGCCAATAATATCCTGTTAGCCTATTTCTAGAGCATTTATTATTAACAGTAATACGATTACCAACATTGTCTTAAAAAAAATAAGGCTCTATCACTCCTTCAGCCCAAAACTGCACCAAATACTGATTTTTCTGATGATGAACAGGTAACTCCTGGTTCATTAGAGCATTTTCATCGACCCAAACCCATCTAAATTCTACGCGCTGTTGAATGGTGTATCTTTCCATAATCAATTGACACAATATACTAAATACAGCAGTCTATGAGCGACATTTACATTTCAAGCTGTGTTGCCGCTATTATTTTCTAAAGTTCTGACACTCTTATAGGAAATGTTTTTTCAGATCATTAAATTTTATTATAAAGATTCATGTGATATCAAATTGAAAATAAATTTTTAAACCTGGTACCGATGACGCGCCGACAGTTACCGAAAAAAACCGAGCGCGTGTAACGTCACAATATTTATTTCCCCTCAACATTACAGATAGCTGATACGAGTGTTTTAGTTTTTAACCAACATATTCTTGTTATTAAGAGTTGAAAAATCCTGCTACCTAGGACTTAAATCGAAGAGGACAGGCATGAAGAGCACGAAATACGGACCAGGATAGCAAAAGGTAACCGGAAATAGGGAAGCCTGAAGGCACTGTCTATGTGCCCTTGGGCACAAAACATAAAATCTTTACAACAGTAATAAGACCTACAACAACCTACGCCTATGAAACTTCGACGCTAAACCGAACGGATTAAGAGAAACTATATATGGAGGAAAGAGAACCGATGAGGGATGGAGGAGAAGAACAAACTATCACCTGCGAAAACTGTACAAAAGTTCAAATATAATAACATTTGTGAAAGTGCAGAGTACGATTGCTTGGACACGTGGAGAGACTAGGCGGGGGAGAATGACAAACATAGTGTTGTCGCAAAAAGCCAATGAGGAAGAAGAGGAAGGGCAGGCCAAGAAAATGATGGATGGGTCAAGAGCAGGAAGATTTGTATACGATAAGGATGGGGGAATGGAAGGAAATGGCAAACAATAGAAAGAACTGGAGAGGGATAGTCCAAACTCTGATGCAGAAGAACTGGTGAAGATGGATTTAAATGGGGAATTAAAAAATTTCAATTAAATTTAATTTAATTTCTAATAAACATATGCAATGTTATAACTGATGACATACTGATGTTATAACTGATGAGTGATATGTAAAATACGATATTGTGAACATTATGCCCTAGGTCTTCCGGGCCTCTAGACCTTTTAAATAAAAATAATTCTTGTTGTTATTATCATCAGTGTATTCATAAATTTATTGAAAATGTCAAATATAACGTGTTATCGTGCCTGTGTCGTACCATTTTGTACGAATACTACAAAAACAACCACCCAAAACAACAAATGTTTTTAAATGTCCCACAAGATGTTAAACGCCAAAATCAATGGTTCCAAGCAGTACGGCGTATTAATCCTAAAACAACATTAAAATTTTACTAATAATATACCTTATGTCCTTTCACCGTGCATATACAATTTTTGTAATTAAATTGAACATAACCTATAGCCTTGTCAGCGTAACTTTCGCGTGACACCCTACAAATAATGTTATTATATTTAATTCTTATTTATAGTTACATTATTAAAAAAAACTCAAATTGATGCTTTAACATCTCGAACTTCAGCTGAATTGAATCGAATGTCATTTTTGAGAAAATCTGTGACCATAAAAATATCCACACAGGTATATTATTAGAGTTGGTCTTTATGAACCCTTTGTCACACATTACTGAATTAAATTAGTAACCAACAATAATTTTTTACACTAAACTTCAATAATTTTGACAGTATATACACAGTACTTGCGTAAAAACGCTGTAACATAATGACGTCACAAACATGGCATCCAATAGGGCAGCGTTCTTAATCATGTGATTTTATTTAAAATTTTATAAATTTCAATTCATTTATAATTAATTGCGAACAATTTTTTAAAAGTATATTGCATGGATTATCAATATTATTTATGAAAAAGTTTTTTAATAAAATAAAATAAACAATTTTTTTTCAAAACCCCAATTGTCTAGAGCATATTGACGAAATATCTAGATTTAATAACGTACAAGATTTAATTGATCTAAGCACTAAAGGCTGCCGTTCACAAGCAGAGTCGTACATTTGTGGATTGAGTTTTGGAAAACCTCGTTGTAGTTAATATTTGTTGAAAAAGTATGTTTAATAACAAGGAAAGTCTTTCATATTAGAACCTATGTAAATAAGGAAAACTGCCATATTTTGGGGCTAAGAAAATATTCTGAAAATATTGCAATAATTTAAATGTTGTGAATTTAATAATAAGTAAAATACGACAATGACAAGGAAATCAAAGAGGTATAATATTATGAAGTCAACCTCAAGGTATTATAAAGAGCTGCATAAATACAGCCAAGATGTGGTTTTTTAGTAAGAGACGAAACAATTACGCTTAAAAACAATAGAAGTGAAAGATGTTATGCTTCTCAAAAGTTCGAAAGAGGATAAAGTGCAAGGGACAGGATTTATTTATGTTATCATCATCAGGAGTTTATTCAAACTTAAGTTTTCGAAATTGAAAAACATCTGAATTTATCAACAACAACAAGCAAAGGAAAAAAAGATAAATTTGAAAATGAAAGCAGAAAAGAAGGGGAATTGAAACCAGAGTTGTAAAAGCGGAACCAAAAAACATGACAGTCAGAGGACTTTGATGAAATCAAAATATGTATTAAGTAAAACAAAAATGATAATTTATTAGAAGACAATCAGAATTATAGTGACATATACCGAAAAATACATGGGTAGTTTTCTTTTCAATGAACTTTGGCATGTTCAGACTATCCGCCAACCTGGCCAGCTGCATGTTCAAGAAGGGAGATGAAGAAATTGTGAAAAGGTGGGAAAGAAAGGTGCTAAGACCAATTTTGGACGGAAGAATGTAGAATGGTGTTAGAGAAGAAGAATAAATTAAGAGCATTATAAAGAATCGAACATCAAAACTCACATCGAAACTCGATGAAGAAGATGACTGTGATATCTTGAACTATTTTGAAGAGAGGATAGATTAGCCCTGTATGGAGGACCTATCTGTAGAAGAAGACAGGGGAGACTGAGATAGAAGCGGCATATCAATGTAATGGTAGATTTAGTAGATATCAGGGACTGGAAAGAAAAAATACGAAATAGAGAAGGATAATATGAAAATTCAAGCAAAAATTATGAAGGAACATATTGTAAATGCCATATAGATTTATCTTTTTAATACTAACACGGGCCTACAAGAAAAACATTTTTTTGGTGCTTAGGATTTTAGAACTGATTTTAGCTATATGGGGCGCTAAATCTAAATATGAAATCAGTTTTTCTCTATCTGCTCTACTTTTTTAGATACATCCACTTATCTCTCAATGATTTTTTTCAATTCAATACATTCCAGTATGGGTGTTCTAAAATTATTATACAAGGATTACTTCCTGTATATTTGCCCTATTGTCAGTCTGTCGATAAGTTAGTTCCAGGAAAATCCACTAGATGGCATAAGCATTTCCTTTCTGGTAACTGAAGTGATCTTTAACGCTTGAACTAGAGTTGAGGTTAGTTTGTAAGTTCTCGCCGTGCTGGGTAGATCGAAGTTGGTCTCGCGTGATATTGGTGTTTAGGAAAGAGTTGTTATAAAGTTAATCTAAAACGTATTGCTGTGGCGGCTTAGCGCCTACAATAACTAGCGTTAGTTACCACACCATGGCATATAGAAGACACCAAGCCAAGCAGAGGCAAACCTTGGTTTTGAGCGACATTTCCGATAGTGGAGAAATTGAGACATGTGTCTCAACATCTGCATCTACAGGTGTATCAAACTTAATTCATTTTAAAATAATAAGTTGTAAATAAAGGTAAATGTCGAGTTATTCAGTATTTCCTTTGGGCAATAGTGTAGTTATGAGATGAGAAACCAGCACAACTCTGGCAAATCCAGCCAAACCAAGCTACCATGCCCACCTCATAGTGTATACTGTGTTGTAGATTGTTCTATTGGTCTTCTTGAATAGAAACAGAATGACTTCAAATAGAAGAAGTTGTGTAAATCATCCTGATATGTTTTGCTACATATGTGGAGAATACACATTAAAAGAAAGCAGAAAAATGGTTAGTAACTTTGTAAAGAGAGTTTATCTTGGATACTTTGGTGTCGGATTGGTGGTCAGGATTAAACCTGGGTGCCGCATTTGGTCTGTAAAATATATACAGAACATTTACGACAGTGGACTACCGGGAAAAGAAAAAGTCTAAAATTCGGCATACCGATGCTTTGGAGGGAACCCAAAAACAACTTCAATAACCGTTATTTAAGTGAACTTATCCTGATTTAGTCTGCTAAGATCCCCGGTCCCTCACACAGAGGAACTGTCGATCCCAATGTTTGACCAGCTACCAAAGCTCTGTGGGGACGAGTATTGTCCCTCATCGATGATTTTTTAAAAATTCCGTGTTTAGTTTTTTATTTGATCCATGGATTTAACTTAAAATAGTGTAACGTATATTTCACTAAAATGTTATATCTTAGAAATCTGAGCTCCTAGACAAAAATTAAATTGAATTTGAATTTTTTGGCATCAAAATAACTGTTGGTGTTCATCTACGCATTAAAAAACAACTTCCCAAAATGAAATTGTATATTGAAAATTAACTGCACTTTCCTCACTTGATGATCTGGTTGGTAATCTACCACGAATCCTCTACTCTTCTAATGGAAAGTCTAATATATGATTTGAAAGAAAGTTTAATGACTTGAAATATTGACTAAAAAATTTCATAAGAAAATCTTTCAAACTTATGGATCACCTTAATTGTTACATGTCTTCTTCAATTAATTTTCTTTCCAGCCAAATCAAAATCCAGGTTGATTTACGCGCTTTAACAACCCATAACTCGAATCTATCTCTCCACGGACAATTTACATCAATAAAACCGGTGTCGGAACGTCTCAATTTACCGAAACTCAAACAAAAAACCTAACGAAAAGCAGCGGAAAAGACGGGGATATAAAAGGAAATGTCTGCCGGTATGAAGTGAGTACCCTGTTTAATCAATTATTTTTATACTCGGGGGAAATACAGCGGAGAGAAGAAGAAGGATGGTGATAAAGTGTCGTAATAATGAACGGCAATGTTTCAATTTATCTGCATGTAGTGGTGGATGAATCCCGCCACCCCCTCCACCTTCATTCCAGTCAGGCGAATTTATGTGGCGATTTTTTTTAATCTTTTTGTTTTTATCGGTCGTCTCTTCAAAATCTCTCATTTATCATATTAAAGTAGCTCAGTGTTCGTTTTTATAGTGTTGTTTAACGCTGCCTCCACGTTTTTGAATATTTATAGGTTGCTCATGAAAATTTATTGTATTAATTTGTAGTTGAGTTGTTATTTTTTTGTGTTTTTATCTGCTTTAAAGCCAAGATGTATTTTATACCTTACTAATTCCCTTGTTTATGATAGATATCATTCATTTAAAGCACTGTATATATATATATATATATATATATATATATATATATATATATATATATATATATATATATATATATATATATATATATATATGTTTCTGCATCACTCCGGTTGTCGATCCGTTGATTCTGTGAAGAGTCACCACGACGTTTCGCCAAAGTTTAGAAGTTCGTTTCCGTGGGGCCATATTATAAAGATATCATCCACGTAGCGTTTCCAAACTTTAGGTTTTAAATGAGCGTTGGCCAATGCCTTTCTTTCGAAGTCGATCATACAGTTCACAGAATCAACGGATCGACACCCGGAATGATTTAGAAATATATATATATATATATATATATATATATATATATATATATATATATATATATATATATATATATATATATATATATATATATATATATATATATACAAAGGAACTTTTGTTTTTCTAGAGAATGTATTTGATTTTTTCTCAAGATCACCTATATGCATGTTGGAGATTCTGAGAAAATACATGTTAATGAAAAAAACTATTAAGATGTTTACAAATATTTACGTAACATAGTAAACGTAGTAAGAATAGAAGGGAAAATAAAGGGGCAATTTAAGAGAACAATAGCGGTAAGGCAAACGGGATGCTAAGCCTCTTAATTTTCATTACATTGACAGATGAAGTAATCCTCAGAACATGGAAAAAATAGAGGGATAGTCGTTTAGGATATAAAAACTTTGTGCTAACATATATAAATAAACTGCCCTTCCTTAGCGATCGGATATTGATGCCAAAAAGTACAACAGTTTTAATTATTACTATGACAATTTTTCTTTCTTATATTTTAATAACAAATAAGTAAATATTAGTTCCCGTGGAGGTCCTACTAGATAATAGTAATGAAAATTCTTTTGTAAGGAAGTTAAACCAATGTATTTGTCTTTTCCTCTATGGCGACAGTTCATCAAGGGCCTTCATGGGGTATTCAGACTTTTTTTTGAATGAAACCGGGGCCATCCATTTTCGTAACCTCTATAGTCTGCATGTTAAGGACTTTTGCCATTTGTTTCATTGCTTTTTTGCCTCATCTGTTACATTTGTCTACTCCATACTGTCTCTCGCTTTTCATTCCTCAGTTCTTCTCCCCACCTTCTACCGCAGAGTTAGAAGAAGTCTCCTTCTACCTCTCGTTTGCTTTCTTCTACCTCTCTACCTTATACTTTTTACCTCTCTACTTTATGTTTTTAAGTAAATAATTTAAATAAATTAACGGTTGACGAAGAACAAAATAATAATATTAACTTTTGAGATTTGACAATTACTAGAAAAACACAATAGACATGATTTTGAATTTTTTTTTATAAACCATCTCATACAGATTTAGTTATACATTATTCATTTAATTAATTTATATACATATTATTAAATATCTCATTGTTAATAGATAATTATAAATAATGGATACGACCCAAATATAATAAATATTTTTGTGAAATTTACCACTAAATACCAAAACACTTCTCGACGCGGGTTTCGCTAACCATGTTAGCATCATCAGAAGATGATTCAATCTGTCAATTGAGTTTCTGTTCTGTTCAATCTAGATTGAATCATTTCCTGGAACGCGCACCGCGAAGCAAAAAAAGGGTTTCAGTGTTTCGTGTTTAGTGGTAAATCTCTTCCAATTTCAAACACAGAGTATTTATTCACTCCTTTTATTGCAATATAATAAACTTATTCCAAATTTAAGTGGTTTTCACTGGCCTTTTTTATTAAAGGTCATGAGCAAATGGTCTGACTTATAATATCAGTTTCCAAAACCGACTTATTCCACTGATTGATGAACATCTATATTCTCATAAAAAGCTTATAAATCTCTAATAAAAGCGAGAAGGGTCAATAATTTTTTTATATCTTTTCGATATTCGAAGCATACAAAAATAGAGATTTAAAAACAACAGGATGTTCCAATATTTAATATTTAAGATAACGGTTCAAGAGATATAGGGATGGATCTTTGGATAAGAGCAACATGTACACTGTTTTCTGCTCTAACATTGGATTTTATCTGATTCCACATATGCTCAATTGGATTAAAAATACAACAGTACGGGGGAAGGCGTAAAACCATATGTCCTATATCGGCGGCAATGGTATGACATCCATATTCCTTTTAAATATTAAATTTCTTTAATATTTCTAGAAGATCACATTTTTTATATGTATTTTCAAAGTATATATCGTTTTTAACATATAGTTCTGAGATTCCAATTTAGTGTTATTTGCATTAGGAACTTTATTTTTGTGGCGGTTATGATAACTAGCATTGTCCATTACAATTACGCTTTCCTTAGGCACATCGAGCAAAAGGCTATTTATAAACCAATCTTCAAAAAGTACTGCTGTGGTGTCGTCATGGTAGTCCAAAGATGAATCTTTAATATTTTTAGAAGACAACTGTAAACAATTTGGAACTCATCCATCCTCGGAACCAGCAGGTAAAATTGTAATTCGTTTTCCCTTGCTTGCTGGGGCTTTGGTTTGGTATTTTCTTGATGTATCTACTCATCCTTTTTCTGGCGTCTCATGTATATCGAACCATGTTTTATCGAGATAGATAATGGGAAGATTTACTAATCTGTATTTTTTTATAGAGTTTAAGTAGTCAAACCGCCAATCGTTACGATTCCATTAATATTTGTCTTTTATTAATGGTCTTATATACAAAACCCATTAGAGGTAATATTCTCCGGAGGCTAGTTCTGCTGCAAAGAATATTGGTTTCATCTTTCCGTAGTCGCTGTTGCAATGAATGCAATGCAGGCACAATTTGCGCTTCATACATAGCATAAATTTTGCTTCGAATTAAGTCTGTGTCACTTTCGTCAACACATTTGCTTTTACCAGAATAACTACGAACATTTTTGGCTTTAATTGGCTTCGTCACAATATCTTCAACTGTAAACAACGGCGTTTTCATTAATAAACACGTTTCTATTGCGGCTGCATGTACATTAAGCCCCTTATTCAATAAAGAAACATGTTTTCTTTTAAAATTAACACTACCGGATGCACAATGATCATTATCTTGCAAAAACGCCGCATTTTTAGCATATTTGGAATAATAAAAATACGATCGAAATTATAGAACTGCACTGTTTAAGAAAAGAATGCGAACTAAACTAAAATATGTCGAAACTACTAAACCCCATATAAAATTAATTTTATCTTTTTACGTGTTATTTTGTTAGGCCCGGCCCTGTTTACGTTTTTTGCAACTTTACCGGGTTTCGTTACGACAGGGGTTGTTAACAGCCATTCGGTCAACGATATATCTCGAATCGCACTATATAAAGTTGGCAGTTGGAATACAAATTTCGAATAAATTAAATTAATTTTTTTATTGGCGAATCACGAAATAAATTTTCTTTTGTTATTTGAAATAAAGTAAATAGAATAATATATTCGTTATTTGATCTGATTTTATTCGATCTTTCCAATAATTTTTTAAGGATTGAAATTGAAAAATAAATTATTGAAATCTTGAATAGAATTTCGAACATTATAACAACATTGTGATCCATTTGAATTTAATAAACAGTTAAACCATATAAATTATTTAAATTCTTTTACAGGAACCTTGCATTTGTTGTTGTTTCAATTAATTGAAAATAAAATGAATTATTTTTATAGCCATTTATTTCTTAGGTTTTGGCACATATTTGGTTTGTTTTTTATATACAAAAAAGGAAAATTTACATATTAATGGCGTTTAATGCCAAAATAATTAATTTTTTACTTCAAAACGTGTTTTAAACGATTCACGTCACATTAAGAAACATATGATTAATTGTTTCATTAAATTAAATGTGCAAACTGTCCATCATTGGTGTCTTGCAATTCCGGCACGGTTTCTAGCCTAATTTCCGGAACAAACGCATTAAAAAAATTCTGATTCTGGTTGCTACTTCTCAGTAAATATAAAGCATACCGATATATTAGCGTATAGAATACAATTTTGATTTTAAGAGGACCCGGTCGTCTAGCGCCGATTTTTTTTAAGGTGAAAATAATGAACAACAATAATAAAACTTTGTAGGTATATTACAATACTTAAAAAGCATACAAAAACATATTTATAATTATTAAAAAAATATATAATTATTTAAAAAATGGCGCTGAAGATGACACCCTCAAAAAATGGACCTGGGTGGCGGGCGTTGTTTTGCCTCTTTCACTTATTTGAACAAAATATAAATATATATATTTACTTCCAATATTTTTAAGATACCCGCAAAATCTTCATTGAATATACAAGCAGCACAATATGTAGCGACGTCGACGATTTTTTTGGATGCTTTGGCGCAAGTTGCCATACACAAGAATTTAAACTTTTGTTGTTGTTTTGACTGTTACTGCCGAGACATTTTTCTAAGTCTGCAGTCAGTTCCTCGTAAATCGGCTTTAATACTTCTTGCGCGTCATCACCTAGAGCAGTTGGATGCTCAAAGGTATTCAAAGTATCTTCAGTTTCACTTTTACGCCATTTACATCAAGAGTCGGAGCCTACCGGACAGTGTTGCGGATTTTCATCCGTCGAGATTTTATGATAAAATCCCGCCCATATTTCTTTCTTCATATCTTCAACTGAATTCGAATGTCGACGAATTGCTAAGCCAAATATGTAGAAAGCTCTTGCAATAATTTATTTGTCAATTTTTTGCTCTTGGTTTTATATTTTTTGGAGATTTTTTTATTAGTTTTAGTCTTCTGTTTTTCTTCTTTCTCCAATAATTGTTTTTTGGCCTTTTGTAGTTGCGCATATTTTTTTTGACTTCGATACCACATTTATATAGACGTTTTTAACGTGCAAAACGCACTCCCTTTTACGGACAACAACATCGTCACCGTAGGGATTTACATCTAACAAAGATTTATAATTTTTTGTAACTCCATTTCCAATATAATTAGAATATTTTACCCCATACAACTCCTCGGACCTCTGGAACATTTCTATTATTCCATCCACCTCCATTTTACCGGCACTACCCTCATGATTAGCATCGCAGTGCCCTTGGTGTTCATCATACCATGCTGCATATTCTACAGTATCTTTTTTTTCTGTCCAACTTGAACAATCTTGGCATATACGGCTTTTGGCAACAACAACAATTTCAAAGGCTTTTTTAATAAACGGAGAAAATATAGTTAAAGTTGCTTTACACTCACACTTCACTGAAGGTTTAAATCCTTACCCACGTTGTCCATTTTTACTAAACTTCACTGCACCATTACAGTCTTTACGTTTTAATAGTTGTTGTAATGTAAATAATACTGTAACAATCTGAATAATACAATAATTAAAACTGGGGTGTACATTTATTTCTAATTCCTCAGCATTTTGTTTTTTTTGCCTACGTGCTCGTATATTCCTTTGTATTTTCAATGGTATGCTGATTGAACCTTTGAACGACCTTTTCTTAGCTTTCAAACCAAGTATCCTGTTACTAAGTTTACTCTGTTTTTTATGAATTTTTTGGTAAATATCTGAAATATATATATTCTCAAAAAAATAATAATAGCTGAGAGAGCTGTAAAACCTAAATTAGCGTCAACACTATCATAAAAATTTAACAGTATATTCTCCAAAGACTATACTTTTTAAATAGTACCAAAAAAGGATTTTTTAAAATTCTAATCCACCGGATCCCCTTAAATGGAAATTAAATACGCACACACTGAAGTAATCATCTCTATTAGTCGATAGATACTACTACAACTGCGATACTACTTTGCCACATCAATTTTTTTGCTGATGTATGGCTGAATTTTAATATTCAAAAAATAGTTTTAACAATGTTAATTAATTTATTTATAATTTATTCGTTAAATAATAACAATTTATTATATTCCAAATATGTTTTTCTATATATTTGTTTAAAATGACGATTCTTAACATACCTTCGCAATTTTTTTTTGCAGAAACCTTTAAGTTTTTTTACCCTTGTTGTAAGGAACTGTTTTCTTTATTAAAATGATGTGAAGAATCGTTTATTAAATTTACGAAAGTTATTTTTCTTTCACCGTGCATTACTGTTGGATTCCAAGAAAAATAATAATAGAAGTATAAAATTAATTATTGAAAAACTCTATATTTATGCAAAATTACTCATTAGTTACTAGATGTGCTTCTTTTAGTTTATTTTTAATTTACTTTCGGTGGAGTTAGTATGGAAATATGTGATATATATTGCAACAAAATGGGTATATTCGGCTATAGTTAATTAAGAGACCTAATTCGAAGCACTTCGGTTAGCGAATGGCTAAGTGGCGGTTGGCGAACTAGTTACTCCTAACGGGGAGTAATGCTGATTAATATAAATAAATTAGGAAGAACCGAAACCTCCACAGCTATATGGAAAATGGGTTTACATTAGATCGTCGTTAAATATTTAAGGGATCACCTATTCCAGTTTTGGTTTTCGATACCAAACCCAATACAAGAAATGTTATTGGTATTCCCTGTTAAAATCCAAGATATTCATAAACAACTATAATAATTTCTGTAATAATAATTATGAAATGGTTATATTTAAACAGTTGTAGACAAGTCTTTAAACAAAACCTATTAATGGATTTAAATATAGCACAAAAAATTATTTATACAAATTTGTTTTGTACCCTTCAAAACAATCTCCTCTTAGTGCAATACACTTATCCCAACATTTTTTTTGCAGTCTTAGAAATAGTTTATATTCTCACCTAATATTTTCTACAAGGCAGCCAATGAATACCATTGAATTGCTTCTATGAACTGAAAACATCTTCTACGAAACGGCTTCTTCAATCGAGGGAATAAAAAAGGCCACATCTGATGAATATGCTGCTGTGGAATGATTTTTGTTTGATTTTTAGCTAAAATTTGGCCAATAATTGACGAGTAATTGACGAATAATCTGGACATTTTTTTCGAATTAACTCACATACATGATACATAAAGCTTAAATAATTTTTAGTAAGTATATTACCACATAAACTGGTAATTTTGACAAGAGTGTATTTAAAGCATACCAAAGTCAAAGTGAAGATTCAAAATCGACCCTCAGAAGAATTCTACGTTACAGAAGGACTAAAGCTATATCCACAACTTTTGGTCGTCAAGACGCATGGATCTGTTGAAAGGTTAGGCGCATGTAATGTTGAACGGGAGGCATGCAAAGACGCAAAGAAAAATCATGACGCACGACGAGAGGCAAACATAACGCAACAACTCCCACCGATGTTGAGTATCTTGCGCTTTCCCTTTCAACTTCTTGATATAATCTGATTTTTTCTAAATAGTTTACAAATTGAATTTAACGTAAAGTAGTTTAATTTTATTAAACTAAATAAATATATTAAATTATATATTAAAAAAAAAAAAAAAAATTTGGCAAGACGAAATCACAGCAGAAATGTTAAAATGAGAAATAGCAAAAGAAGAATTTTTGTTACTACTAAACAATATCGTATAGAAAAGAAAGGACCAACACACTGGAATATTGATCTTGTTTAAAAAATGACATATCAAAGATAGAACAAAACTCTAGAGGGATCAAAAAATAAAAAAATAATATCGATAAAAGCAAAACAATGGTAACGTAGACACAAAAATAAAACAGAAAATTCTGCTCGATGTGAATGTAATGATACAAGTCAAAAACTATAAGTATTTAGGCGCAATAATAGAAGATAATGGGAAAAGGAACGGCGAAATGAACGAAAATATGGGAAACGGTGGCAAACTATACAACACCCTAAAAGGTACGCCATCCAATGGGAAGTCGGCAAAAACACGGGTTGTTGGCTGTTGATATGGTCTCCCTATTCTTGATGATATTGTATATGTCGGCGCCCTGAAGAATCTGTACATCGAGAGACGAAACATATGGCCATCCAATTGAAGGGATGGGTGGAAAATCTTTATTTAGGCGGAGACGCAGGTGTTGTGTGTTCCACATGAGATTGTGGAACCCAACTGTTGGCTGTATGATGACACTCAGCTACTGTTATCTCATTGAACGCAGTCCAAGAAACTCTAACATTATATATATGAACAATTTTGTTGGTTGCTTGACCGGGAAGGAGCTTCACCTATCCCTTCAACTGGATGACATATGTTTCGTCTCTCGAGGTTCAGACTCTTCAGGGAGCCGACATATACCATACCATCAAGAATAGGGAGACCCTATCCACAGCCAACAACCCATGTTTTCGCCGACCTCCCGTCGGATGTCCCGAAGAATGCTGAGAAAGATATTTGATGGAGTAAAAGTATAAGAGACAATGTGGAGAAGGAGAACTAATGCATAAATTAAACTTTTGTACGAAAAACCATCTATAAGCCAGATAGTTGGGTCTTCCAGTTGAGAAGGTTGGGCCATACGTTAAGAATGCCAGATTGTAGATGGGCAATCAATCATTGTCAAATGGAAAAGGAAAAAAAAAAGAACGAAGAAGCATGCAGGAACGATTTAAGTTAAGCGAGGCTAGAAGAATAGCGGGATTTAGCCATGAACAGAATAAAATGAAGAGAAATAGGAAAGAAAGTCGAAGTCATGAGTGTTTAATGTCTCTCAAGCTGCTTTATTCTTTACAATCGCCATTACTGAGCCTAGAGATTTAAAACAATTAACTTTTTCAAACTGTCTTCCATTTACTACAGACCAATATCCACGTGTTTTCTTTCTTTGTTTTATAGACTTCATGCATTTAGTTTATACTTAGACCTATTCGCGACGCCTCCTCCTTAAACCATCCAAAAATTTGTTCCAGTTCTCCTTTCTTTCTACATATCATCTTAATGTCATTAATATCATCTACGTATGCTAAAATTTATAGTTTACAGTAAAAATTAAGCCCTCATTATGTATTCCTTTTTTTTCTCCTTATTGATTTTAGTGTTACATTGAACCTTGTCCACATGTGTTCAACTTTTCCGTTCAACATACATTTCAACCTGCCTTTTAACTTACGTTATTGCATGCGTAAGCACATGCATGCTAGCGTAGTCGAAGACGCATGCCCTCTTCTTGTCCACATGTTTGCATCAACTTCATTCAACATTTCTGGCGAGTTCTAGCAACTTTCTGAAAGACAAGACTTCTGTTCAAGACTTTCTAAAAGAAGGTCACGAACCTCGAGACAGTAAGCACCGAAGAGGCTAAATGGGATTTTGGCGAAACGTCTGCAAGCTCCCGACAGGGACCAATCCGCCAACCGGATGTTATAGTTATTTCTTACAATAATAAAACATTTCTGTAAATACTTACCCTGTCAGTAATCCTGGTAATTTCTCAGAATCCCTTTTGTCTAAACGAAAACAGTCTTAAATAAAACATAATAGCAATAAATGATCAAATCTCCTTTCCATAACAGGAAATTTATGCGGCAACTATACCCCTGTGGGAAAACCTAGTTCTGAAAGTCCCACGTACAAAAGAAGGTTTTCTATGCCCTGATATCGTTAGATATGCCGTGAGTTTTCTCCAAGTTTTACAATAATTTTAAGTACTGCACTGGAAAGCAACAAAAAGAATTTTAAACACTTCTTTTAACTTCAATAAAAGAACTACTTGAAACAAGCAGGCAAAGAGAATTTTTCGTCAAAGAAAGATAATTTTTATATTCTTATACGTAGTTTTGGCGAAATATCCACGGACACATTCTTGGCTGCTTTGGATTACACATTCTATATATATATATAATTTATATATATATATATATATATATATATATATATATATATATATATATATATATATATATATATATATATATATATATATATATATATATATATATATATATATAAATTTTATTAATTACCTTGCCTGGCGTAGTAGTAGTATGTAGAGCTGTGTATATAATGAATTGGCGTTTATTATTCTTTCCCATAGCATTCTGACTTTGGGGTATACCTACTTTATTTTTTTCTAGTGTTCTTGCCTTGTATATATTCGAGGCATTTCTTTTACTGACCGATCTTCCTTCACTCGATGTAGATACCCTAATCAAGTTGTTTGTCTTCGATTACTTCTTCTATTGGTCTTATCTTTATTTTTTTTTTCTAAATACAGAAGAATTTCTAATTCGATCTCTCTCTTCTTATGATTCTATCAATCTATATATAGTACGAAATTTGAACTCGCACCACATTAACTGCCGTATCGTAAGGCTGACGCCTTAGACACCACAGCTAACGTGGCTCCTTTTATAAGTAAAGGATTATACTTACTCCTTGAGAACTCCTTTGAGGTTTAATCCGATTTCAACTTTTTGCTCCGAGCAATACACATTCTTCTTTAGTATTAAAGTGATTCCATTGCGAAATATTCAATCGGCAGTTTTTACCAACCAACTTCAAAGTCGCTTGTAAAATTGCGAAGTAGAGAATGTGTCGTATCAATCCGAACCGCTCAGCTCTGATTAAAAAAGTTGGGGAAGAGAGAAAAAAAAGAAGGGAAAGATAGGGGAAGATCATGCAGTCCGAAGTGTCTAGTTGCCGCCGTTTTAAGAGCAGAGGCTAATTAGAATCATCAAGGTGAATAACTAAGTGCATCCAAAACACTAGTATTTTGTTATATCCTGGTAAAAAACAAATTGAATAATTGTAGATTTTTAATCTACATATGACTATTGAAAGTTATATAACTGAGTTTTTTGATTCTGCCAAGTCTATGTGGCAAAAATACTTCGAAAAACTGATCCAACCGAACGAAAAGTTGAATTGATGCAAAACAAAACATTTTTAAAAACGATAATAAAGTCATTTCTACCTATCAGTTTATGCTATTCTTTTATTGTTGATCAAAGTAACTTGTTCTTTTTCATTCTGTTCTTGTAAACACCATACATCTTTTCAACCTCCAGATTGAATAATAAATTAGGATGGATTAGGTAAAATATATTTTCTCTTTCAACACAGAATTTTTTTTTAAACAAACATCTTGAATGATATAAATATTTTAATATATCACCTGGAGTAAATCCGGTGGGAACAACAAGAAAAACTTCTATGCAGACTTGCTTTTCTCTGTTGTTTTATATTTTATCTTTTTTTTGCTGTTTTCCAGCAAACATTAGAACAGACATCAAACTTTTTCCTATAAAATAAGTTAGATATAAAGAAATATTTTTCAGTTCAGTTCGTCCTTATCTTTTTAGAGACGTTGTCTGTTCCGTTTTGGTTTTAAAAACAGAATATTTAGTTTTTGTAACCAAAAAATGTCTTTTACCAGCAACAATGATACAACGATAAAACGAAATATTACAAAATGCGTTTAAGGAAGAATCAATTTTCAATGCATTATAAAAAGTTTTCCAATAAGGGTGTAAGAACTTTAAAATACATTGTGTCAATTCAGCATGAAAAAATACACGATACACGAATTGGGTTTTAGAGCAGTTGGAAGGCGACCCCCCCACTTTGGGGATAAATAATCTTTCCCGGCGAAGCCCAGTTTTGACTTAATGCGTTTGTGAATGAACTTAACTGCAATATTTGGTCCGATGAAAATCCTCAGGTGGTTCAGGATTTACGTCGTTATCTTCAAAAAGTCACTGTTGGATGCGGTTTTTCAGATGGAGTGACAGGACCTTATCTTTTTAAAAACAATGATGGAAATTGTGTTAAAATTAATGCTGAAAGCTATAGAACTATGCTAACAGAATATCTCTGGCCTGATCTAGTTCGCTGAGTTAGTTCGCGAAATGATAATCACAACGGATCACCAAGATCATGCTATGTTAGGCCCTTGGATTATTTTATGTGGGGTTATGTTAAATCCCTGGTTTTCAGTAATAATTCCCGAACAATTCTTGACCTTAAATGAAGCGTTCAGGTCACTATTGAAGGCCAGGCCACCACGCGATATATATGAAAGAGTCATTGAAAATTGCGTCTCCAGAATGCTCTCCACCAGATGATGCTGATGGAAATTATCATTTGTAGTTATTATTACGCCTCTTATAAAGTTCTAACACTCTTATTAGACAAGAAAATTGGACCTTTATTTTGAATATGACATAATTTACACGATGTTTTTCGTCTTTAGGAAGGGATTGGATTACTTCAATTTTCTGTCGGTATGTCCAATAAATAATATCAATCGCAAATGATTTTAGTTACAGTGAGGGCAGCCGTTCTTCGTTCGCTGTTGATCAGGCATATTAATAGGGCGCCACCCAATTCTTCAGAATTACTCAAGATATAAATAAACCCTAAAACTGGGAACAGGTTTATTTTTGTCAAAACGACTCAATAATAATGCTAGATATTTAATAAACACAAGCACAATCTCAGACAACAACACATAGAACAAAAATATCAAAATTAAACAGTTATAACAAAAAAATAAAAGGGTCTAGCGGTGATGTCTACGACTATCCTACTAAACTAGACATGTATAGAGAAAGGTTTGATCTTAACAGACTTTCTTAACCTCTAAGATATTTTGTCTAACTTATAAAAGAATTCAAATTAGATTATCTTAAACCAACTTAAATTAAACTAAATCAAATTAAACCAAGTTAAAGTAAATTAGATTAAAGTACCTTTAATTGTCTAACGTTATTACATGGTGGTAGTAAGATGGTGATTAAACAAATAATTTTAAAAATTCGTGAAAATACTATACTAAATAATTATCTGGCCTTATCCCTTTGTGATGCCGTTCGACGATCCTGCCTCTGGACTGTTCCGTTATTAAGATGTTCGTTTACTGAGCAGCCCTGTGTCAGAACGTGAGGGTCCCAAAAGGTCTGGTGTCTAGATTGACCGGGTTCTCCAATAAATGGGCCCCAAAATGACCGAGTTCTATAATGACCTGGCTCTAATATGACCGGGTTCTAAAACGAACAGGCCCTAAAACTGTCGGCATTCGTTCCGGAGAATACAGCTGCGTTTTCAAATAAGACTCGCGCTAAACAATCTTACCTATAGCGGTCGATAATTTATAAACACTACAGTAGACAGAACTCTGTTTCTCTTTTATTTAAACTTAGCCCCTCAAAAATGACCACCTGTTGCAAGTTAGAGATAGCAATGTGCTAGTAACACCGGACTTCTAGGTGGACTTAGCGTATAACGTTCACCTAAATCGTTCAATGGTCGGAAGTTAAAGGAGTTAAGTAAACTTCTTGGGGACCAACAAACAATTATATAGACTTTATTTATTTAATTTAAAAGTCTATTTTACTCTTAGGTGTAGGACTGACACTTTACATTTCAGCTTGATGTATTACATGAATTTTTATTTTCCATGAGTTCCTGAACAGTGCAAATCTTCTACCTCATTCCAGTGAATTCCTCGCTTCCAGCTGCTGTTTTTCTGCTTCCCATTTCACTCTTAGACGTCCAACTTTGCTTGTTTCTTGTGTTTTCACTTAATAGATTTGTTTCTCTTTATCCATTTTGTTCTCTTCATTCATTCTGTGAATGTATCGTTGCCAGGTCAATTGTCTCTCTTCTATCGCTCTCTATTGGTTTTGTTTTCAGTTGTACAATTATTGTATTTTTCACTCTATCTCTTCTTGTAATTCCCTATCGAGTAATCTCATTCGGTATCTCTTTTTTTCCTAGTAATGTTGTTTTTTAGGGTGTTGTATAGTTTGTCTTTCCCATCTTGCCTTTCCCATTTTTTCGTTCATTTCCCCGTATATTTTTCCATTGCCTTCTATTACTGTGGCCAAATAGTTGTAGTTTTTGACTTTTAGGTTTTATCGAACAGTAATTCTTATATTGTCACTATTTTAATTTTTCTAAAACCTATTTTTGTATCCTTGCATTTTGCTTTGCTATTCTTTACAACATTGTCAATAACTACTGAAAATAACAGTATGCTAAATATGCAGCTCTGTCTTACGTCTAGTCTTGTCACAAATTCTGTGGATTCATCGTTATGCCGTCCCTACTTTGTTCTTGTTGTTGTAATTCTTCTACTACTCTTCTCTTTACTTTTAATCTGGACTTTTCCAGATATCTCTTTCCTTTACATTATCGAATACTTTTTTCAGGTCAATGAAACAAATATGGATTTCAGTTTCTTTTCTTAACAGTTTTTCTCCCAGTTTTCTAATTATAAATATCAAATTCTTTCTTCTACCCTTTCTAAAACCATACCGTGGTGCCTCTAATGTTACTTCTACTTTTTACTATGTGGTTTTCACTTCTGGTTTACTGACATACCACTGTACGACATACACATACAGTGACATTTGTGTGGTACCGTTGTAAATATCGCAAAAATGAAGATGCAATGATGCCACCGTGACTTTGTAATTTAACTGTTTCATCTGTGGATTGACCGGGAGGTTGCTATCTTCTGTAATCCAGCGATTGGGATGTCGAAATACAGCGTCGCTTGGATGGATGGCCCTCCGAAGAGAGACGAGGCTTGCGTACTGTATGGTATTTCAACCAAGCAAGTTTTTAAAATCTAACAAGGAATTGCTTTTTAGTCACGCCAGTTCGAGGCTGGATACTCGCCAGTCGGTAGGCTTCTCGAGGGACTTCGGGCTAAGTACAAAACCAAGTGTTGATAGCTCGAAGGCAGCGCTGACTGGAGTCGGTCGATTCTCTCTGGCGCAATTCTCTTAATCGCATATTAAGGCGCGGTATATTTGACAGTTCTGTCATTCAGGGACTTGTGTTAGTACGAAAGATTTTTTCTAAACTGTAAAAACAGGGTATGCCCGTTTGTTAATATATACACAGTTTGTAGGAAAATTACCGGAACTTTTTAAATTTTAAGAAAACTACTAGCACCATCTATTGAAACAATACATAACCTGAAACCTGTATAACTCCTTCATAAAAGTAGACCATCATTATTACAATTGATCAACGGATTGTCAAGTTATAGCTCTTAAACTGACAGTACCTTTTGTCACCGTCACAAAACATTATGGAACAAAGAGTATTAAATTTTGTTTCACGTTCAGTAAAACCTTTACAGAAACATTTGAATTGATGAGAAAAATTATGGTGATGATTGCTTATCCAGTACAGCTGACCCAAAGCCAGGCCGGCAAAAAATAAAAATCGCGATGAGTTGGTGAAAAAATGCGTGAAATGATCGGCTACAACGCGAATTTAACAGTAAGATGAATAGAGGAGGAACTAAATATGACCATAGTATAATTCACGAAATTTTTACAAAGGATTTACACAAACGGAAAGTCTGTGTTTCGATTTGTGCCCAGGGTGGTTGACTGTTCGTGAATTTTTGAAAACATCCCTCGTATTCGTCTGATTTATCTCAGTATGACTATCTCCTGTTTCCGAAATTCGAACTGGGTATGAAAATGAAGTCCGAGAAGCCGTCACAAGGGTTATTGAGGGGATTTGGAAAAACGACATAAAAACTATTGGTTAAACATATCCAGATGTGTACTGATGCGGAAGGGATGTATTTTAAATAAAAAGAAAAGAAAGAATTTTGGCAAAATAGTTATTTGGTTTGGTTTTAGTAACAAAAATAGTTATTTAGTTTAGTTATTTTTTCTTTTGATTTAAAAAATTCCGTTATTTTACAGATATGCTGTAGATGTTAGTATTGTATCTATCAGATCGGTTGCGCCCGAACTGAAGCTTAATCAACACATATTTCATAATAGCAAAAACATCGAAGTTATCTGCTTTCGAAAATATGTTCCAAAATAATTCTGCTCGGACGCATAATAAACAAAAGTCAAGTGAACATCTTAAAACCGGTCACTTAATAAAACATGAGTTTAGTAAAAATATTTTTTATTTAAAAATATATATTTTAATATAAAATAAATATCAAGAGATTATTATAACAGACTCACAGCTAAAACGCCTATAGGAGATGTTGCGATACCAATAATTTTCATTAAAAACATGTTAACCATCCAAGATAATTCCAACTTTTCTGGTGGCACAACCCTGTAATAGAAAATACAGACACACATCTTTAGCAGAAGCCCATAGTTACTAGAAGTTAATATTTGATTCATATAATATTCATAATTATTTTAGTGCGTCCGAAATTTAAATTCATATTAAACAATAACCAAATTAGATGCTTTGAAACTATTTGTTTTGTGCGATATAACATTCAATAGCATTAATGTTTGAATACAATTTCTGACAAATATCCGCCGCAGCTAATTCTGACAAAGCCCATTCTGTCAATTCAATTTCCGAGCACTTTTTCAAGCAATTAGGGTCCTATGTCCGCCATTGTCTAAGCTATGTTGGCTTCCAAGACATCAGTAGTTGCTAGCTTATCGGTATAGACTAAAGATTTAACATAACCCCAAGGAAAATAATCCAAACGCGTATAATTACATGACCTTGGTGGCCAATTAACATATCCGTTTCTTGATATAATTTTCTCCCCGAATTGTTTTCTCAATATATCGATTGTTGCGTTGGCAGTATGACATGTGGAGCCGTCCTGTTGGAACCACCAGCAGTACCAGATCAATAGAATTTGCATTCAAAATTAAATAATCATTCTCTGTAATGATCCCCATTAATGGATGCATTTATTTACATTTGTATCTTTATCAACACTGCCAGTAACAACGGCGGTATTTTTTTCGAAGCGCTCAGTTTTTTTGTCTTATTTTAATATTGAGCAGCGTGAAATGTGTTCGGAATTTGTCGATAATTCGGCGAATACATCGCTCTGTTGGGTAATTATGTGCACCATAAAATTCACGAAATACGCTATAAGTTTGGCGTTGTTTAACACTAATTTTGATAAAAATTTTGACAATTTAAAACCGTTGCTCTGGTGTTAAACGTTATATCATAATTTGTCAAACTATACCAAAGTAATTTTGGCACTAAAGGCATGCAAACTCACAGTTTGTTTGACAGCGATGCCTATCAGAAGTTCAGACTATACTAAACACTAAACTTCACATTAAAAGTCACTCTTTACAACTTTTCACATAAATATAACGAAGTTTTATTATAACGAACGTTTATGACGAACATGCTCTAACCAAAATAAAAAAACGTCTGAAGGATGGTTTAGACCCTTTAAAAGTGATGATTTTGATATAAAAGACAAGAACCGTCCAGGGCAGGCAAAAAAGTTTGAAGATACAAATTGGCAAGCATTATTGGGTGAATACTCAAGTCATATGTTGGAAGAATTGGCAGAAGGATTGAATGTTACCTAATCCACAATTTCCGAACATCTACAGGCATTGGGACAGATCCAGAACGAAAAAAAGTGTGTTCCATATGAATTGAAGCAAAGAAACATTGAAAGGCGAAAAAAACACTTGTCAGGCAGAAAAGAAAAGCGTTTTTGCATTGAGTTGTTACAGGTAATGAAAATTGGATCTATTTGGACAATCCGAAGCGCAAAAAATCATCGGTAGACCCAGTCCAGCCTTCAACATCACAACCAGTGTGTAAAAAAAGATGGAAAGAAAGTTTTGCTATGTATTTGATGGGATAATAGGTGAGTTTATAATGTAGGGGATAGTAGTGTGTATTACGACCTGTTGAAACCTGGTAAAATGATTACTGGCGACCGATGCCGACAACAATTGATAAAATTGAACCGAGCATTGAAAGAAAAACGACCAGAATACGCCCAAAGACATGATAAAGTCACTTTTCAACATGGCAATGCTCGATCTCATGTTGCAAAATGTCTACAAAAGTTTGGAAAACGTTAAATGGGACGTCCTACTCCACCCGCTGTATTCATCGGACTTAGCCCCTTTGGACTACCACTTACTTCAATCCATACAGCACGGAGTTTCAGTACAACACTTACAAGGACGTGAAAATTTGGCTTGATGAATGGTTGACCTCAAAATACCAGAAGTTGTTTTAACGCAGAATTCATTTTTTGCCAAAAAGATTGAAACAAGTAATAGCTAAGCATAGCTAATACTTTGATTATTCAAGTAATTCTTTTATTATTGACATAAACGCTCAAATTTTAAAACACCTATTATGTGAGCATTACCAGGAGATGATTAAATTTAATTAATAATTAACTAATCTATGTTCTATTTATAGAACTTAGTATAGCTATAAAAATCATGAATCGTGAAGTTAATCAAGCATTACATTAATAATTCGAAAAGTTTACCGAATTGAATAGGTTTGGATTTTTCGAATTATAAATGTAACGCTTGGTTAACTTCTCTGTTCATGACTTTTACACCTTTCATTATGATGATTTCACCTCCTGATGATGCTAACATGATTAGCGAAACATGCGTCGAGAAGTCATAACAAGTGATTTGGTATTTAGTGGTAAATTTCTTCGAGTTTAATTTCTAAAATAATTACCTTAAGTTCTTCAAATAGGTAATATTTCCTAAATATCCGTGTATAAACGACTGAGTACCACAAATAAGAGCATATTGCCAATCATGTGGAAACCATACCGACAGGTGATGTCTCGGCTTCGCATTACAGAAGAATATTAAAGGCGTAAAGATAAATTCACGGCCAAGAGAAGTTGCGTATAGAAGAGGAAAGGAGAGATCCTAAAAACATTAACATTAAAAAATATAATCAAAACAATAACATGACATACTTACAATTTCATAAACGTAAAATAATAATCGTCCAACGATTCCACAAACAGAATTTAGCAAATATGTTATAACGGTCACAAAATATTTCGCTGAAAAAAATAATTAAATTATATTATGCCTTTAACTATAGTGTGCTAAGTAAAAATCTGGACAAATTTCAATTAAAATAGATCACAATTATTTTGATTAATTTTTAATTTAAGAACATTAATATACTGTTTGCTTGTTTTTTTTGTTTATATTTGTACTGTGTCTATTAGAGCTCTACTGTTTATCAGGATTGATTTTACTTTGAAACTTTTTAAACTTTGAGTGAAATAAAATACATTACTTTTTAAAATTGTTTGAAAATATCGATAATTGCCATTTGCCGTTCTTTTTCTTAAACAATTTGACGGTAATTGTATTGCTTTTTAGAAAATATATAAACCAATGACTCTAAATACCATAAACCATATCAAAGAGTCTCTTGAGGATAAAATCATTGTTATATTCGAAACGTTTGATATGAAACATCAAATCAATTGTATTAATCATCATCGGGAAATGATCAACTGTGAATAATTTTTCCAGATTGAATCATCTCTTCTTTGTGCTTACATTCCTTTTGTGCTATCTGAAGTGATTGTGATGTGAGTGTCCATGTTTCCCTTCCGAATAATATAACCGGCAGGACACACTGATCAAGGACTTTTCTCTTCAGACAAAGTGAAAGTTTGTTCTTAAACACTATGTTGAACCTGCCAGTCATATTTATCACGCCTTTTCACCTCGGGGGTGGTATGGCTACATTAAAATCCTCTACCCCAGATATATGTAGTGATCTACAATATCCAAATTCCCTCTAAAACGGCAAATTTATTGAACATAACCTGATTATTTTTCTAGTAAATTCTGAAGCCAAAGCGCTCTCCTGCCCTAGGCAGCCCTTATGTGTGTTTATGCATTCTGTTCCCTATCCAGATTATGAAATACCTCTTCAATGCTAGCCGATTAAAGAACAGACGATATTGCGTTACACTGTTGTATACTCCGCTCTCCACTGATTTTTTTATTTTAAGGATCATCTTTGTAAACTGTCGCTGCAGCTTCATCATACATGGATCCCAGTACGTTCACATAGGCTCTGTGTAGCCCTTGGTTAAGCAATGTATCCAGTAGTGGCATGGTGTACTCATTGTGTCTTTATATGACGTGTTGAACAACCTTGATGTCATCCATTGTACTGAATCCTGCTTGCTATCTTGATTGTGCCTCAGTCAGTGTTCTAATATTTTAGCTATTATCTCGGAATAAACTTTGTACTTTATGGATGAGAGGCTCATTGGTAGTTTCTCAATCCTGAGTTCCTTTCTTATGTAGAAGAATCACTTCAGCATTTTTCCATAAGTTGAGTAGCTTTTACACTTTCAGGCATTTTGAGTACAATTTTGCCAGTATTTTATGTAATGTTTGACCACCAGCTTTTAGCATTTCAATAGTTACTCTGTTTTTTCCTCTAGCCTTAACATGTTTGATCGATTTTATAGCATTTATCACTTCATCCACCAGAATATCTAGCATTTGCTATTCCGTGGGTATTGCGACCTTTGACGGGTTCTGATCTTCATTTAACTTTGAATCAACTTTTCTGATCATCTCTAAGATTTACGTACGTGCCCTGCACATTCTGCCATCCTCACACATTAAGGCAAATATTTGCATCCTTTTCTCAGCTTGTATTTAGTTTTGTTTATTCCTCTATTACAGACGCCTTCCGAAAAAACTTTTTATGGCCTCCGGTTCTGATTATTTCTTCAGTCACTTTTCCTGCCCCCATCTCGAGCGCGACTGATGATGGTCATAAGGCCAAACCGCTGACATTATGGTGACAGCTGAACTAACAGACAGAGTGCGCCCTGTGAAGTACGGATAAAAAATATTTGCTTTAAATTATATTTTTTAGTTATATTCTTTTATTCTTATTAATAACGAAGCAATTTAAGACAACAATAGCAGTAAGGCGAGGGAGATAGTAAGTCTCTTAATTTTCATTACATTGACGGATGAAGTAATTCTTCGTACATGGAAAAAATGTAGAGATACTCGTTTAAGATACAGAAAATTTGTGCCAAAGCATTATAAATATTCTGCGATACCGACAATCAGCCGACATAGATCGGGCTGATTTATTTGTAGGTGTGGTAAATTTGATGATTTTGAAAAACATATTCAACAAAAACCTTTTAGATTACTATACGAATATTTGTGCTTATTTCTAATTCACGCATCATCAGGTTTACTTACTTCCCCATACGCTATCAGTTCCATAGTATTCAGATACAATTAAACCGGTGACAGACATTTGAGGGTTCAACATGCCAATCATAAAAAGAAGCAACAAGGGCCAGGTATATCTGGCAACTTCAAGAAATTCAGGTAATCTCGGAATACGCTTCTTGGTATCTTCAGTCATGTCTTTGGTGTAATATCTATAATGTTAGCAAATTTATTGATACCATTTAGGAGGATTATTTTAAAACTTACCTAAAGAATGCTGTATGGGTAGTTAAGTAAAACAGAAACGATGATACAGTCATTATTATGGTTCCTGTTAAAAAATAAATCAATGCAGCGCCCTCTGTAGACGGTGAACAAACGATAGAGACTAATCTGAGAATCGCTGTAAACAGTCCAGCAACACCTTCACCGATCATATACAATTTCATATATTCGTCAGGAAATTTTGATATTATCGTCATATTTCCAGTACTGGAAAACGACATGGAACAGTTCATTACCAGCATAAAGATCACAGTTAGTGCAAAGAATCCTACTTGCCCTGAAACAAGATATAATGTTATATCATTTTTACATAGAAACGTCTGAATAAAACATTATTTGTGATATTGTGAGAACGAAAATTGCATATGATATAAGAAATCGCTCATGAGAGTACATGGTTGATTTTTTGATATAATTCATTAATTGTATATATACATATATGATTCTTTCTTTCCGTTAAAGCAGTGACTAAGATTTCAGGCTGTTTTTTTTCTGTGAGTGGACCCTCGCATCAAAGCCTCCGCCTTCGCTGGTCTTGCCAATTATTTTCATGGAGGCCTCTATTATCCATTTCTGTCTTCAGTTTCATTCCCCATGATAATGTTGGTATTATTTTCTTTCTTCGCTGTATTGGAGTCCAGTGCCATACATTTGAGAGCTATATTTTATGGCCCTACGAGCTTAGACATTTCGCTTTGACAGTGTCCATTATGCCAAAGGATACACCCCTTTCTTCCTTTATTGTCTCGTTTCTGGATCTTTTGGTAGCTGCGTTACCAAAAGTCCATTTGCATAGCCCTCGATCTTTATTCTCATACCTCTGCTCCATATAGAGCTATGTTGTGCCCTATAACTTTACCAAGCCGTTTGATGTTCTTTGGCTTATTCCTATTCAAAATTAACGAGCGTAGATGTCGTATTGATGTCCTGTCTTTTCCAATTCTATTTCTCATTTTCTTTTGACTCTCGCCTTTACTGGATATAATTGTTCCAAGTTATTTATAGCTTTACCATTTCCTCACACTACAACCGTTTTCTAAGTTTACGTTTCTTTTCTCTCCACCAACTACCATGTATTCGGTTTTCTTAAAATTTATTTGCAGTTCCTTCTTTTTTTGGTATTATTCGACCAAATTAACTAAGGGTGTAATATAAGGTAAAATATATTCTTAGACGTCATACAGACAAGCGTGTTTTTGATGAAGATTTTCATAATTTTTTCAGGTGGCATCTCTTGAATGACTTTACGATTGTTTGAGTCTTATCAGCAAATTAATCTACATTGGAAAAATCTCACAGAACGAAGTCAGAGGCTGATCTAGCTTTCGTGAAAGCATGTCTCTTTGTGTGTTGTTCTTTAATGTGTATGTTCAAAAGGGGTTTGAGCACAGTTCTTCAACAACAACTAAAGAAATTAATTTAATGTTCCCAAGGAAATAAGTTTCCATTATGACGATAGCACGAATGTGTAAATCTGTGGACACTCACTAGTCTTTGAGCGATGTTACATTTTCTGACACTCAAATCCAACACCATTATTTACATATAGATTCTATAAAGTTTTTCAGAAAATAATTTAGAGATTAAAAGTCTGTATTTATTTAGATTATTGTAGTCCATTAACTGCCTCAATATTTATTAGGGTTGCGCCTTTTGCGCTATCGAATTGTTTAAAATTAACTATTTTTTGACGAATCACGATATTACCAGGTATATTTTTCTTGACCGAATTAGTAAAAAAATTACTATGGATACACATCGTTGAACTATGTATGTCCTATAATTTAAATATTTCATCCAGTATGAAATCACCACCATGCAATTGCAATAGAATTTTATAGATACTTATAACGGGGGATTTTTTTAGTATGTCCGGACTTCCGATAGCAGTGTAGTCAAAGGAAATGTGAGTTTGCGCGCCTCTAGTGTCACAATTATTAAGTATAGTTTAGCGAATCATTCATGGAACATTTAACATCAGAGCAAGACTTGCAAATTGTCGAAATGTATTATCAAAGTCAGTATTCTGTGCACCAAATTTCTAGAGCAGTTAATGACTTTTATGGCGCACATAAAAAAGATAACGGATCTATCGAACTACATTCAACTAAAGAAATACTGCACAATATTGTATTTCGAAGTAAGCAAGTCAAATAACAACACATTAAATGGCGAGGTATTTAAAAAGAACTTTTGACATAAACAATGTTAATTAAGTACTTAAATGTACACAGTATGTCGGAAAAATATCGGAACTTTTTAAATTTAAAGAAAACTACCAGCACCATCTATTGAAACAATACATAATCTGAAAGATGTTGTACATCTTCTCTATAAAAAGAGACTACCGTCATTAGAATCAATCAACGGATAGTATTGGTTAAGCATGCTCAACGATGTATTAATGAGGAAGGGATGAATTTTGAATAAAAAATTAAAAACGGAATAATTTTGGCAAAATAACTAATTTTTTTATTTAATTTTCGTTATTTGTCTGACTTAGGCTTCGGCCGCAGTACGGTTTTTGCAGCAAGCGGTTAACCGTTATAAACGCGAAATCGCTCGAGACGCACTCACTGCGATTAAAAACCGCGAAACCTGCCTGCGATTTTCACAGTTTGAAAATGAATTTCTAGAGAACAGTATGTATTGTTGCTCTAATATTGTTGTGTAATATTGTAGTATTGTTTGTCTAAGTTCTATTGGTTACAAATTGTGGTGCGGTTTTTACCTGCGAGCCATTTTGTAACATTTCAAACTGTTTTAAAATCAGTCGCGGGAAAAAACCCCAAGTGCGGCCGCTTGTGTTAGTTTTCTTGACTCACAAAATTACGCGGTTAAAAACCACGGTGGTTTAGCCGCAGTGTGGTCTAAGGCTTACTGTGTAGATGTAAATTACCTTGACAGAAATAAAAATAGCTGTTCTAACTACTGACTATTCCTCTTAGGAAATTATTTATCGCCTAACCGAATATAAACGAATTCAACTAAATACAAAATATCACGCTCAAAAAATGTTTCATACTTACAATTATCTGTATTGACTTTAACAAAAATCGTTTGTAAAACAAATATTAACGAATGTATAACCAGAGTAACTAAAATTCTCGTTTTGGCTTTGATTTTGTGACCTAAAAATATCATGAAAAATGAAAAGGCTGTACTGGGTCCAACAGAGATCAGATGATTGAGAGAGCCAAAGTTTGCTTGAAGATAGGTCCTGTCATTTGCGTCTGTACTGTTTGATGTAACATTGCGAAATTTATACATCCAATACTAAAACATGGAAATAAAAGACTTTGAAATGTAATATAAAAGGTTGTCAAACTAGTGCTATATATTTTTATAAAATGTCATAGCAGACTATTTTTTCTTATTCTCGCCCAAATTGCGATTTGTGTTTAGTACTGTTTGGTAAATTATCATGAAAGATATACAGTACGTTCATTTTAAAAGTAGCCACCCTCGTTATTTCTTTTAGCAATGAAAATTAGCTCTAGAGAAAAAAACACGCCAGTTTAGATATCAAGGGGGAAGTTCAAAACCAATGTTCATTATATTTTATGTTTTACCTCCTTGCCTCCAGTCACCTTTACATAAAAATTTTAAATGTCAATCCCTATCTTGTAAAATATATCATTTTAAAGGGCTTGGCAATCCTAATTAAACTGCGTTTACAAAACTGAAATCGGTTGATCCGTTCTCGTAATAGAGGAAAAAGTTAATTTTAAAAAGTTTTTGTGTGTTTACAATGTTTGTTTTAATTTTTTTTTTACTCACACCATTTTTCTTTTCCAATATAAAAAAGTAAGATAAGAAACGTTTTATTTTAACTAGTCGCTCATTTGTGTTTTAATGCACACTTTATTCCTCAATGGAGCTAAACTTAAAAACATTTTCATCGACTTTTTAATAAAAGGGATCCGGATGAAAATATAGGACATCAGTACGTAATAAAACTTGTTCAGAAATTGGAAGAGACTGGGTCCCTGTATTACAAAGTGAATACGCAGCCTAGAGTTCTTAATGAACCCACACAAATTGAAATTTTAGGCCATTTCACTGTTGATCCAACTATCTCAATTTCAAAAAGTTAACAAACATTTCCATTGATTTCATACACAAAATTTTAAAACAAGTTCTTTCCTTACAAATTTAGTATTCTTTAGCAACCCAGCGAAGATGATTATTACAGAAGGATTCAGTTTTGCGAAATAATGATTGGAAGAATCCAAAATGATTCGAATTTATAAAGAATATTTGTTTCAGTGATCAATCAACATTTTTCTTTAATGGCTTTGTAAATAAACATAACTGTATATACTGAGATAATAACAATTCACATGTGTTTGAAGAGGGCCATAATCAGTTTCCTCAAAAGATTAACCTTTGGGCCGGAATTCTGGGGAATGAAATAATAGGTCCGATTTTTATTGAAGAAAATTTAATCGGTGATTTGTACTTAAACTTATTGGAAAACGAGATTGATCCACTCATAACACAGTCCTTAGGAAACCAAATCGATGAAGAAGAAAAGCCACTGTTCAATGAACAAAATTTATACTTTCAATATGACGGTGCACCACCACACTACGCATTATATCTTCGACAATGGCTGGATCAAAGGTTTCCTGACAAATGGATAGGCAGAAGAAAAGCTGTGAAATGGCCGGCGACATCTCCAGATATAATAATATTTTTTTTATTGAATCCTCAAGACAATACAAATATGCATGGATCAGCAGAATTCACGATCTCAGAAACAATACATGATATGATAATCATACAAAAATAAACATTGTATACATAAATAAGTATTGAATCTAATTATTGATAAGACATATATTCTTCTAAACTATAAAAACTTTGACTTGTAAGTAACTCTGAACATGCAGTTGTGGCAACTTATTATTTACCTTCACACCCCTGTAGTGAACATTATGTTCAACTATCTCAATACGAATGTATTGGTAAACAAGTTTTTCAGAGCCTCGTGTGTCATAGTGATGAAAATCACTATTTTTCACGAATGCTACAAAATTTCGCCTAACAAAGATGATAACCTCCAAAATATATATTGATGGTAGGATCAAAATCCTGCCCATCCATCAAATCATCCCCATCCAAAATCCACCCATCATTCGAATTATCTTTTTTTCTATTTTGAAAACACGCATCAGATGAGGCGACTCACCCCAAAATATCAAGCATAGTAATATGAATGCACAATATCCGTGGTACCAACCCGTTTTAACCTATAAACAGCATATGACACAGCGGCTAATTTTTTGCATAACGTGCAATATCGCCACTGGATTTATTTTTATGAAGTTTTCTAAAGACAGTTGTTTACAAAACTCCGCCGCATGATATTCAGGACCTAAGAAATAGAATTACACATAAATGCAGGTTAATTAATCTTTCAAAACGTTCGAAAATAATTCAAAACAGATTATACTACTGTTCAGCTAACAGTAATGGATATTTGGAGCAGTTAATAAAGTACATTTTTAAATCGTGTTTTTAAAAGTACATTTATTTCGTTAATTTATTTTTCTGTTTTAGTAAAAAAATGTTCACTCGCAGGTAAAATGTTATTTACATCCATCGATAGATAGATATACTACTAAGTTTCCCTTTATTACGAGAATGAATCAGCTGAATTTCAGTTTTGTAGACGCAGATAGGGGTTGCTGTTTAAAAATTTTAGGTACAGGTCGCTGGAGTTAAGGAGGTGAAACATAAAATATAATAGACAGTGGTTTTGAACTTCCTCTTCGATATCTAAATTGATGTGTTTTTTGTTTAGAGCTAAATTTCATTGCTAAAAAAATAATGAGGGTGGCTACTTTTGAAATGAATGCTCTGTATAGTTGCACAGCGTCTACAAATTGTTCAAAATGATTACAAAAATAATGAATCGGTTCGGGCTACGTTACGGCAGAGTATACTATTCGTAAGTTAATTGAGAAATTGATGCTGTGAACCAAAGTGTGAATAAAAATCCAGAACAATCAATTACACGTCTCAAGAACTTTGGCTTTCTTATGACACTGCATGGAATATTCTTCATAAAGATTTGCATTTCAACGCATATAAAATTCACTTAACCCAAGAACGTAAATTTGGCTTTAGGCCAACTTGAAACAGATCCATTATTTCATGAAACACTCATCTTCAGATGAAGCTCATATTTGGTTAAATGGTTTCGTAGATATGCAAAATTGTCGCATTTTGAGTGAAAAAAAAAACCCACATGATGTTCTTGAAACAATTTGATGGGGTTTATGGTCCGGAGGTATAATTCGACCCTACTTATTTGAAAACGAAAATAAAAATGCAGTTACTGTGTAATGGAAAACCCTCTAGAAACATTATTCTGATTTTTCTGACATGAATTGGATGATTTTGATCTGGATAATATGCGATTTCAACAAGACGGCCCAACAAGCCATACATCTCGTGACACAATCAATTTATTAAGAGAAAAGTTTAATGATTGTGTAATCTCAGAAAATGCCGATATTACCTGGCCACCAAGATCATGCGATATAACTCCATTGGACATTTTTCTCTGGGATTATGTAAAATCATTTATTTACACTAATAAATCTCAAACACTCAGTGACTTTAAAACCAACACTATTCGTGACATGTGTGAAATAAATGCCAATATATGGGGCAAAATGATTAAAAGTTGGTATTCAATAATAACATTTTTCATGTAAATCGCTCATTTACATGAGATTATGTTTAAATAAAAATGCCATAAACCAATAATTAAATTACAAAAAATCACATTATATTTTACATTAATTATATAGAGAGATATACAATATTATCGTAAAATTCTTCTTTAATGAAACTGTCAAAGTGCCTTCGTGTATAAGCTGATATCTGAGTCGAGTTTCTGATATCTGACGTCGCTGACGCCGCTCGCAGGAGATCATGTATTATCATATTTATATACTAGTGGTGTATGCGAGACTTGCTCCACTTAATCGCAATATATTCTCGGTATTTCTCTGTGCAAATTTCACTATTTCACGTTTTGCATTTTTACCTGTAGCAATACCTTGTTTCGTTTTATAGTTTATTCTTTTCTATAAAAGTTGTACCTATGATTCTGAGCCGGATACTTATCAGTAATAACATAAATCATGTGTTCCTTTCTGTAATGTCCGATTTATCGATTTGCCTTAGTCTATAATTTCTCTTCTTTCCGTAGCTTCTACTTTCATCAATCAGAGATAACTCAGCGCATCCCCCGCTAGCATATGAATAAGAAACTATACTACAAATATCAACCACCTGAGCTGACGAAGCGTCGGGAGGAATTTTTAGTCTATGCTGGCCCTTAAGCTTGAAAACACAGAATAGAGTACTGTTTTTTTGTTTTGTATATTTGTGTTATAGACTTTTATGTAATTTATCGGGTCTAATGGTTATATATTATGTTACATCGGGTATGTTCGCGGTTGGTATATAATGTTCGTAAATCATTCCGGGTATCAATCTGTTCGAGGGGTCACGACGTTTCGCCAAAATATCATTTGGCATTATCAAGTGTAGTCGAGTGTTGTTTCAGTGAAGAGTTCTCTTTTAAAGACTGAAAAGATCTCTTCACTCGAAGCGGATCATCATAAGCCCGTCTCCATCTACAGCAGGTTGAAGTCCTCTTCAGCATGCTTCCATCTTTCGCTGGCCTAAGCTTTCCATTACCATTCAGGTCCAATATACTTAACGATCGTCGTTTACGATTAAGCTATATTATCAACTCCAGGATTGCCTTGGTTTATCTGCCTTTCCATCGCCTCACAATTTGGCCGGCTCATCTCCATTTCAATTATTTTACTCTTCCTATGATGTCACATACTTCGTTTATTCCCTGTTCCAAGTGCAGGGATTTATGTTCCCTCTTGTAATACCAAGCGTACATCTTTCCATTCCCGTCTGTGCTATCCGAAATTTTTGAATTGATTGCGATGTGAGTGTTCAGGTTTCATAAACATATACTAATCCACTGATCATAGACTTAGTTTCAGCAGTTTGCTCTTAAACACTAGCATTTGTACCAAAACCGAAAATAATAAACTACAGAAAATAAAAAAATATGTATAGACACTGAAAAATATAAACAACTCTATTTTTGCCGCTTGTTGGAATAACCTAATCAAGCTTAACCTACAAACATCCTATTGCAGACGGAGCGCGGCGTACAGCGCGGACAACACAAATATTTATTGACTGTGTGTGGTAATTTTGCATCGTAAATATTTTCGGCATACAGTGAATTCATCAGACACGCACATGTTTATTGATGTGGACCCAGCTTTGCGTCCATGCATTCAAGATGCCCCTACCCAATCGTTAATTCCTTATAGAGTCCATAAGTTTGTTGATTTTACATCTCTTTCATTTTTCAGTTATGTTTTTGCCTGTACATATTCTTTGAATATTTTTCTCTCTCATATTGCTGTCTTATTGTAAAATTTATTATCTAGTGTCTATGTTTCGAAGATGTACAATATTGTTGGTATAATCACTGTTTTATATAACTTTGTTTTCACTTTGTTTTATATAACTTTTCAGACTTTTTGTAGTCTTATTATTATTTACATTTCTGTTGTAAAATAGTTGGGTATACATTGTAATATCGTTAGCTATAATATAAATAAGAATTTGTCTTCAATCTTTGTCTAAGCCTGTCCATCTTATATCAGCGCTAAGTTGAATAGTGTTAGGGATATTGTGTCCCCTTGCTTCATCTCTTTATTAACCTCAAATGAGTCTGTTGTTTTACCCTGAAATTTCACTTTAGCTTTAAGTTCATGTTTTAATTAGGTTTGTTTTTGGGATATTCCTAGTATTATTAGCTCTTTCGACATATCTTCTATTAACTACATTAAAATGTTTATATTACACGTTAAAATATTTCAAATCAGGCATACATTAAAGGTAATATATAACCTGTTTTGTATAACTGTGGAAATGTCACGTAGACTGTGCGATATTATTTGGCGGTTGATTAATTCCTAATCTGTAACCAATTTCAACATCCAGTGCCCTTAATTATGACGCATTAATATTCCAAAGAACCCCCCACGCTTCGTTACAACCCCTAATTTTCAGCGAACTACATCGAATAATATTTGGATAATTCTGACGTTCACGCGTTCCTCGATATTTCAATGCTTATAGAAACTGTATCCTGGATAGAAACACGTACATCTTCGACATAATACAACATGTTGGAAATCTTTTATAAATTAAATATAGGTCAGTAGAGAGTAGTTAGTTGGGTAGTTAAATTTCGATGACTAAAAACATAGTATAAATAAATTATTCTCCAGATCAGACAGTTTTCTTTTATACAACAATTTGAAACCCGCGTGAATTGTGTTTAATTTCAGTAAAAGAAAGTAAATGTACTGGAGAACAAAAAAAGTTCGACACTCTGTGCACACATTTGAGTCAAACTGAAAAATAGGATGTTTGTGAGTACTTCTACATTATTTTTCAATAATATTAATCTCTTATTATGTATTACAACTGGATTTACTATACAAAAAGATCTTTCAGTTTGTTTACTACCTATATATATATATATATATATATATATATATATATATATATATATATATATATATATATATATATAGATTAAAACATACGAAACGTTATACAGTAGAATATAGGTTTAAATGTGTAAGATAAAAATATATGATGCTTGTTGTTTATTTTCTAAATTCAGCTTGTTTATTTTTCTTCAACCTACAATTTTAAGCCAGTTCTTTTTCTTCCATGGAAGTGAACATACATTCATCATGTGACGTTCAAAATGTCCAACACCTCGTGATAAAAATACAATTTTGCAAATGCACAAGGGAAGAATGTCGATTTGGGAAATCTCACGCTGTACAGATAGATTAAAGATCCTGCAGGGTACAGAAGGCAAAATATTATCACTGGTCAACATGATTTTAGTAACATGGATGATCTTTTTACGTTTCATTAAGGTAGTTATTAAAACACCTTTTCACAGAAATGCCTGCTTCTCCTTTATATCATGGGGTGATTGAAATTATTTTTACCTGATTTTGAACTGGACAATGTAGGAATTACCACAATAACGCAGAGGGGGTATTTCTACAGTATTCTACAAACCTTTAAGGTCAGTTTTATTGTTTTCTATAATTTAGTTTGTTCCTATCTCTTTTACAATACAGCCAAGTGTTTAAGTCGATTTTATATAAAATGGCAAGTTCTAGTTGTCGATTTTGCAAAAATCCAGCGGATAAATTTTGTTACAAATGTGGACGATTTATTTTAAGATAAAGATTTTAAGATAACATCAAGATAAAAGTTGGGCTTTTCATGTTTACTATGAAATGCATGAATCACAAGAAAAATTCTATGCCGTTTGCTGTTCCTATGGTGTGGACAAAACCTACTGACCATATAAGTGATGTATCACTTTTGTGTCACTAAAACAGAAAGGATTTTAAAAAAGCAAAGAGGCAAAATTCAGTATCCAAATATGCCTTTTGCACTTAGGCCAATTCCTCATAGCCAGGAACTAGCGCTACCGATTACGCTTTTAAACCTGGACAACATGTTTCTGGGCGATTGTAATTCTTCATCAGGATCTGATGCACAGCTTCCAAAGAACACTAGTTGTGACCCAACATTTTAACAACTCCGAGTGAACCTCATTTAATAATAACTCAGAATGAATTAAAAGGTTCCAGACTTCTATAGTGGAACCTGTAGGATAAAAATGCAAGTATTTCACTTTACCGAAAACGGAATTTAGCATTTTTCAATTTTTATAAATTTGAAGAATCGCTATTTGTCTGTTGTGATATTGATGGTTTAACGAATAAGCTTAATATGGAACATGTATCTTCCGACGGCGTATTTTCATAGATTAATCGAAATGCAGTCTAAAAGCAGTCTTGCCTCATAATGGAAACAAAAAGCCATCTATTCCTTGCCCATTCAATCACAATGAAAGAAACCTATGACAACTTAGCGTTAATCGCGTTAAATATGAGCAGTATCAGTGGGATATTTGTGGGGATTTAAGAGTGATAGGTATATTGCTAGAACTTCCGGAGGGTTTAACAAAGTATTGCTGTTTTTGTGTCTATGAGACAGAAGGACAATAAAAGAACATTACAGTAAGATAGGTTGGCGTTATAGAACTTTTTTTGAACTTGGTACTTAAAATATGCCCGTCTTGTTAACCCAAAAAAGGTGCTTCTCCGCCTCTCCATATTAAGCTTGGACTAATGAAAACTTTGGCAACGCCATGGATAAAGAACGTAATGATTTCAAGTATCTAAAGTAAATACTTCCTCAATTAACTGACGCAAAACTAAAAGAAGACATATTTAATGGACATCAAATAAGGACCTAGATGATTTCCGTTTTCAATGCAACTTGAGAGTATTTTGTAAGTGTAAGTGAAGTGAAAGGATTTCCGGGCAACAAGGGAAATGAAAACTATAAAGACCTCATAGATGAACTCTTGAAAACCTATTAAATACTAGAATATAGCATGTCCTTAAAAATACATTTTTTAGACTCCCATTTGGATTTTTTCCGGAAAATTTGGGTGTAGTAAGCGACGAACAAGGAGAGGGGTTAGATACCAGGGACGCTGGAACTGATCTATGTGGGGTGATTACTGCTGGTTTTTAAAAACAGTGATGATACAGAACACAAGAGAAAAAAAATTAAAGTTTTTGTGACTGTATGACATTTCATATAATATATTTTTATCCACATCATCCTCAGTAATGTCTTTGCATAAATCTAACACGTTTTACAAATTTATATTAACTAATATTAGATTATAAAAATATGTTCTCTCCTAGTTTTCCCCACCACTGACGCGCCGTTACAAAAAACAGCTATACGTGTTACAGTAATTAGCTTTTCATTTTCGGATTTAGATCTACAAAATACTTCATATACACCTATTTTCATCAATGTTACCTAAAAAAAGTTTCAATTTATTGATCTCTGTTATTAGAAGACCATCTGTATTGAGAGACAGGCAAAAAACGTGTAATCTTACGCACTGCTTTTAATAGCACATTGACATATTGTCAGAATGTGCATAAAGCAGGTGTGATTACCAACATTTAAAACTTTAGAAGAGTCTTTCAATTAGTTTCAGATATTTACAGGAAGAAAATGCAGCCTACCCCATCTCTCAGAGATGTGCATAAAAAACTTTGGAAGCAGTTCGCTCGTGACTATATTCATTGGGACAAAGACTGGGTGGAAATAATGCTTGCCACTTCTCTTATTCGACTGTTCTTACTACTTCCATGACTTGAGAAAGAAAGAAAAAAGGTTCTCACAATGACAAATGGGTGGTGGTATATGTCATGGTTTCGACAGGCGTCGGATATGAAAAAATACTGACATCGTTTTTATTTCTGACCGAATGAACAGTCAGCACTACATAAATATGGTTCATTAACAACAACTTTGGAAGCAACGCGAAATGATAATTTCATATCACAGCAATCTCAGAATTCTCAGATTGAATTATCTCCTGATGATGCTAACATGGTTAGCGAAACGCGCGTCGAGAAGTTGAAAAAAGTAATTTGGTGTTTAGAGGTAAATCTCTTCGAGTTTTGTATTTCACACCATTTCACAACTAATTATCTTGCAAATTTAAAGCAGCATCATTTTTTTCAAAACAATTAACACGAATTATTTCGAAATATAAAACAATAAAACAGTAACCATGAGTCATAATATCTATTCAAAACCAATCTATTGAACTAATTGAATAAAATAATTGTAGAATTTAGAGTCTTAGTTCATATAAGAAAAAATATATAAGCAATATAGCAATAGGAAATAGTCGGACAGGGTCAAATTAGGTGAATATGGGGAATGGTCCAATACCACAATATTTTTTAGTTAAGACATCGTATTCAAGAAAAACATTAGAAATTATAG